>JAWZYV010012100.1:0-207063 GCA_038373885.1 Cheiracanthium punctorium
TAGCCTTTTGTAGTAAAAAGTGTTGTTATTTTACTGCTCTCAAGTCTGTCGAATACTTGCTTTGAGCAGTGTGCATTCTCTCGGAGCTCATTGATCCACCTTACAAAATGTCTCTTCGATTCAGAAATCCTTTTTACATTATTGACGCAATTAAACATAATGAAGATAAAAAAGATTTTAAAAAAATTAACAAGAAATGAAATTAAAACCATCTATAGCCTTTTTTTTTTTTTGTATGGTATTTTTTCTTTCAGCAAATGCAATGTAAATAAGTGTATTTTTATGTACTGTAAATACTGCGCTTTATGTGAGTGTCTAATACGGAGTTCTATGAAATGATGCAGTTGATAGTTCAGAGCAGTGGCGTATGCAGACTTCCTTCGAGGGGTGGGGGTGGGGTTATAGACATAACTTTGTGTTAAAATGCGTAATAGTTAAGTTGAAAATTGACGCCACTGGTTCAGAGGGTCATATTTTACTTTTAGAAAACTCATTTTTTAATCCAATTCATTTATTGTATGTTATACATTACAAACAGCTGATGTGAAACCAGCACCCCTTGATTTATCTTATTTGTTTACAACTTATTAGTAGTATAGTTATCTTCGGAATTTAAACCAGAATAGCGGCTTTTTTTTCCTAAGGTTTTGTTTGATATTTTTTTTCTCAGCACATGCAATGTAAATATTTTTATGTACTGTAAATACTGTGTTTTGTGTCTACGGAGTTCTATGAAATGATGTAGTTGATAGTCCACAGGGTCGTATTTTACTTTTGGAAAACACAATTTTTTAATCCAGTTCAAAAATTAAGAGGATGCTAGTTGAGGATAAGACGTTAAAGTGGTGATCATAAATCCTTCCTTACGAGTTCTACAAAATAAACACATTACAAATAATTCGTAAAATTGGGTATTACAATTTCTTATATTTTTTTACAGGGTTTCTACGGATTTCACAGCTTTTGTTTCCCTGACGTCTATCATGCTCTTCCCTGACTTTTTAAATAGCGTGCTTTCCTTAATTTTGCGTTTCTATTTTTAATTTTACATCCTTTAATTAATAACTTTTTATATATTTTGCCCCTTTTTTTACAAATAATAATAATAATAAAATCAATATACACAAAAATATTATTTGACATTACTGGATTCTAACAAAAACCATGTTTGATAACAATTTAGGATCAAGTTAAGCATATTTCAACTGAAGAAGATATGTTCATAAAGGACACATTTTAAAATTATTTATAAGGTTAAATAAGAAAATGAAAATAAAACAGTTTCTACAATTAGGTTCGAACAAGAAGTATTTTCTTGATTTTGCCGCATATTCTTGCATTTCCCTGACCTTTCTTCAAATTTCCCTGACTTTTTTCCAAAATCCCTGACTTTCTCTGATATTCCCTGACTTTCCAGGTCTGTAGAAACCCCGTTTTATTATCGCATTTATTTTCATTACATCCAAACATAGAATTATGTGAGGGTTGGCATTACTCTTGCATAACGAATAGTCAATGTCTGCCTGTACACTTGACATAGCTAACGCAAAATTCCTACAAGATGTTCCTCGGTCAAAAGAAACCTAGATCTCGTTTTCACGGTTTTCATCCTTGAAAATAGCTGCTCACAGCAATATGAGACACAGTAAAAGAGACAGATGTAAATAGGCTCGAGTAGTCTTTTACAAAATTTCTATCAGATAAAGGTTTGTCTCCCCCTTCGCAATTTCTTCAACAATCAAAAACTGATCTTAATAGCATTCTCAGAATTTAAGTTTATTCTCCACAGCATTTCTTGGAACTATTTGCTTTTCCACTTGAAATACTACTAAAAAGGATTGCTAGACTGTTTCTGCGATTTTCAAAAAGAAGTAAGTGGGCAGGATTCAAACAATCGGCGGGCCATATGTTAGACAACCCTGCTATACACCAATTAAATATAGAGAACAGAAAAAAAAAAAAAAAAAAATCTGGAGTGACTCCACTCGACTTTCCGAACACTTATGATTAAGATCATTACCAATCATTTAAATAAATTTTAATCGATGAATAATTCAAACAAATACGTATACCAAATTGAAACTCAATCGAATGCACCATTTAAACGCTAGCGCACTTTCAAGAATTTCCCCCCTGTGACAGCGTGGTCACCCCCACAAAACTTTCAAGAAAATGCAGTTCTTTCAGCTAGCCTTGGGCCAGTATTCCAGTAGGGGATGAGAACCTCTTTTGGCTGACTTTCCCACGACCTACAGGTGCACAGGTGCGTCGGCGTGTCTTTGATGGTGGAGCTACCTTGGCTGACGAGTTCCCGAGGCGAGCCGGTGCCCGGCAGATGGACTAGAGGTGTCGGAGAGATAGGTTGGTCTCTCCACCCAGTCGCTCACCAAGTGAACAATATTCATGTATCTTTTTTTTCGTTTGGACTCCTCCACGATTCTAGCCTGTAATTAGAGGGCTATGACACGATGCTAAAGAGCTGAAACTATATGTATCGGATATGCTTCTTCTTAATTTAAATAAATTGTTATTGTTTTCATTACGCCTTGTGTTACGCTACCAACAGAACTGCTAGTGCCGCTCCTAGCAGTATACACGACATGACAGCTATAATATGATTAATTAAATGGTGGCAGCGGTGGGATATTAGAGTTGTAAAGAAAAACTCTAGCCCATGTTGAAATATCGAGTTGAACATTTCGGAAGTGCCTGCGTTCCAGTGTTGTTCGAAGGAGGTTCCCCAGTGTTCGAGTCCTGTGTCCTAAAGCTAGTGGTCTGACCTGTAGAAGGAAATCCAGCGAGTGTTTACAGACGTCTGCGATTCCCCTTCAGCGTACCGACTTCAGTGGAGCAAAGAGACGACAGAAATCGGACGGGTATAATTATACGACGAGCCCCTGCGTTGATGTCAGCGAAGGCTTCTTCAAATGAGTAAGTCCCTTTTTGTATTGTTAAGTGTCATTATATCGGAGAGTATTTTATGTTTTGGCATCTTAGCAGTGAGGTTATAGGGTTGTAATATATTGTGATAAATATATACGTGTGTAGGAACGGGTGCAGAAATTTAAGTTATTTTAAGTTCAACTCTGAGTATAGAAAATTGTAAACTGTTTGTGTACTTAATTATTGTTATTTCGACAGTGTGTAGTCAATGTAACGAGGTAATTTTTTATGTAATGAGATTTTGCATAAAATATGAAAAATTATTCACATAACCAGGAATATTTTTATTAGTTTAAAGGTTTTTATTAATAATTTTTAGTGTATTTATGTGCACCAGAGAATTAGAGTTTATAAAATTCTAAGTAAAGTTAAGTTAATGTGAGATTGGTGTTATCTAGGCAGTCTTATGTTTACTACTTGCTCGAGTAGAAAAGGGAAGTTTCAATAATTAATTAATTGTGTTTAAATTCTGTATTTCGAAAATTTACTGGTTAGATATTGGTGACAGGTTTTTTCTTAATTGTCTTGGTAAATAATGGCGTTCGTAAAGAAATTAAACAAAACTGTCAAAAATACGCTGCTATTGTTAGCAGAGGAGTTTGATACTAGTGTGACGGCTAGAAACAAAGTAAGAGAGATAATACAGGCTATCATTAGCGCCTCTGATTATGATGAGGAAACCGCGAAGGATTTTCTAGAACGAATAGAAAAAGAGCTCGAAACCGAGAGATTAGAAAAAGAAAAGGAAGTTCTAGAAAAGGATAAGGAAAGGCAACACGAGTTAGAAAAACTCAAATTACAAGTTGCGGTCGAAACCGGCAGTGTAGCAGCTTCTACAATTTCTGATCATGAATCGGTTCCACGCAGGTCAAATCTGAAAGACCTGGTGCCGAAATTCGATCCTAAACAAATTGATATCTCTTTATTTATGATGATTTTTGAAAGACAGGCAAGTAGGGAAAAGTTGGAGGAAGATAATTGGGTGTCCCAGTTAATTCCGCTTTTACCCCCAGATATTGCGGAAATAATTGTGAAAGAACCCCAGGAAAAAGCAGATGATTTTCAGCACATTAAGAAAGTGCTATTCAAACGGTTTAAACTCAGTGCTAGAGCATTAAGGAACAAGTTCGAATGTCATGACCGAAAACCGAACGCGCCGTGGTCAGATTTAGTTTATGAGCTTAGGGGATATTTAGAGAATTGGCTAGAAACGTTAGAGATAAGAGATTTTGAGACTTTAAAAGAATTGATGCTCACGGAGCAGATAAAGAAACGCATCCCAGGAAATATTCGCGAACATTATGTAGATGTATGGGACGAAATCAACGACGCCGCGATTTTAGCAGAAAAATGCGATAAATTTGAGGCGGTTCGAAGAGACCAAAGGAAAGTAGAACCCCGAAATTTTGGTAGGAATTCATTCAGAACGCATGATAAATTCAACCAGAATCAAAGTAAATTTAATAGGGAGTCAAAGCCGGAAAGAAAAGAGAAATTTGTCTCGAAAGAGTCTGACGCGAAAAAAAATGAAAATTTTGATAGACCAAGGAATGTGGTATGTTATTTATGTAAAAAAACGGGACATATCAGACCCTTCTGTCCAGAAAACCCGGACAGGCAGAAATACCCTGTACATAATTTAAATGCGAAAAATATTTTAGGAGAGGGTTTCGAACCATATATTAGTAAAGCTCTCATCAATGGTGAACAAAGGGAATATCTCAGAGATAGCGGGACATGTATAGATTTGTGTGAAAGTGACATGATTTCTCCGGAAGATTTGTTGCCGGACCATGTCTGGATTAAGCAACCTTTGGACGCCACATGTAAATGTTTGCCCTTAGCTAGGGTAATAATCGAAGGCGAATTTGGGAGAATTGAAACGAAAGCGACTGTAAAACCAGCGGAGTTAAGCCAGGGTTTGTATTTGATGGGTAATCGTACCGCCCAACTGATTGAGGAACAGAAGAGCAAGGTAAACTCGGTGAATGCTGTTATTACGCGTAGTATGGCGCGAGAAAGTGAGGAAAATCAAGGGATGAATAATAGACAGAAATCGCCTGAACAAAATGAATTTCAACTCTTAGAGGGCGAAAGTTGTAATCCCAATTCTTCGGAAGCAGCAGGAATAGATAACGGGGAAGTTCTAACAATAGGAGAGGGGGACGCGCTAATCCCTTCGCTTGAGAAGTCGGAAAAATCGCCCCTTGCTAGCATTACGAAAGAGGATTTCTTGGTGGCACAAAAGGAGTGCTCTGCGCTTAAAGAGTTGTGGAAAAAAGCTGAGAATGAAAGGGAAACAGAATTTGAAATACGAAACGACAGGTTGGTAAGAATTTCGGTATCGAAAAGAGGCGACGAAAAAATACAGCTATGTGTACCCACAGTGTTTAAGGGAGATATATTATATCTATGCCACTCTTCGATATCCGGTCATTTAGGGGTGACAAAAACTAAAGACAGAATACTTGCTCATTTTTTCTGGCCTAATTGCTACAAAGATATAGAAGATTATGTTAGATCGTGTGATCCGTGTCAAAAAGTGGGAACAAATCGGGACAAAAAGAAAGCGCCGATGAAGTTGGTCCCTATAATTTCTGAACCGTTCAGACGTTTGTCAGTCGATACAATCGGACCTTTAGTTGTTAGTGAAAATAATAACAAATATGCTCTAACATGTGTGTGTGTATCGTCGAAATTTTGCGACGCTATTCCAATGAAAGATGTAACTTCAAAATCTGTGGTGCACGCGCTACTTCAGATTTTTTCTAAGACGGGCTTCCCTCGGGAAATTCAGTGTGACCTAGGTACTTCGTTTACGAGCGAATTAACGACATCGTTTTTCAATAAGTATGACATACGTGTCAGTAATTCCTCAATCTGTCATCCACAGTCTCAGTGTGTGGAGAGAATGCACTCCACCTTAAAAAAGGTCATTAAAGTATTGTGTTTAGAGTCTGGAAGTGACTGGGAGAATGTTTTGCCAATGGCACTTTTTGCCCTGCGTACAGTCACGCATGAAAGCACGGGTTTTAGTCCAGCTGAAATCATATACGGGAAAAATCTTAGGATGCCGCATACGATCGTTTACGAAAATTGGATGAACGAGGAGGAAGTTAGTCAAAATGTTGTGGACTACATCTTAGAGTTGAATAGTAGACTAAAATTGTGCCAGGATTTAGCTGTAGAACGAATGACGGAATGCCGAGAGAAGAGAAAACTATGGTATGATAGGAATGCTGTTTCGCGTAAATTCAAAGTCGGAGATCTTGTGTTGGTGCTAGCTACGGCGAAGCCTCACAAAATGGCAGTGAATTGGATAGGTCCAGGTGTGGTTACAAGCGTAATTTCCGAAACAAATTACACGGTTGATATTCCCGAAAAGAGAAATAAAAATACTATTTATCATGTAAATTTAATGAAGCCTTATCATAAGAGACCGGAACACGTAAATTTAATATTAGAGGACGATAGTGAAGAAATCGAGGAAACGGCGGAGATTCCTTATCCCTTACCCGATCCGACTCAGTTCGACTTCTCCGAATTAGTACGGGAAAGCAATTTGGACGAAAAAATATCAACTGAGCAAATCGGTGCTTTACAAAATGTATTGGGTAAACATCGCAAGGTGTTTTCAGCGGATCCCGGAATGACGCCCTTAGTAGAAATGGATATAAAATTAACTGATGAAAAACCAATTAGAGTCAAGCCGTACCGTATGTCGCCTAGGCAAACGGAAATTCTAAGGAATGAAATAAAACGCCTGTTAGAACTAGGAGTAATAGAGATGGGACAAAGTGACTTTTCCGCCCCGATGATTCTCGTGGAATGCCCGGGAAAAGATCCTAGACCGTGCATTGATTATAGGGCCTTGAATGCAAAAACAGAAATTGAATTTTTCCCGTTACCAAACATTGAGGAGGTTGTCGAAAGGGTAAGTGCTGCATCGTTCATCTCAGTGATGGATTTAACGAAGGGGTATTTCCAAATACCGCTCTCAGAAAGAGCTCAAAGGTATGCGGCCTTTGTTACTCCCTTTGGCACCTATATTCCGAAAAGAATGATGTTCGGGTTGGTCAATGCGCCATTTTACTTTTGCAAATTAATTAGTATTGTGCTAGGGGGGTTAGAATGTTTTGCTGTGCCGTATATAGACGACATTGCAATTTTTTCTAACGACTGGGAACAGCATATGAAACATCTCGATGCTGTGCTAGATAGATTAAATGAGGCGGGTCTGAAAGTTAAGCCCACAAAATGTAAGTTCGCACAGAACCACGTTCGATTTCTAGGTCATGAGGTGGGGTCCGGGAAACGGTCCCCGAGTCAGGCAAAAATTCAAGCAATCCAGGATTTTCCGACTCCAAAAACGAAAACCCAGGTACGGGCGTTCCTCGGATTGTGCGGCTATTACCAAAGGTACATAAACCAGTATGTGGTTCTGGCAGCGCCCTTAACTGATGCTTTGAAAGGAAAAATAAAACGGGAAAATATAGAATGGAGTGACGAATGCGAGAGAGCATTTCAGGCCTTGAAAGCGGAACTTACAAAAAGTCCTGTCTTATTCGCCCCAGACTTCTCTCGAGAGTTCCTAGTACAGACGGACGCGAGTTTGATAGGTGCAGGAATTGTTCTTGCCCAAGTATTTGAGGGAGAAGAACATCCGATAGTGTACCTAAGCAAAAAGTTCTCTAAGGCGGAACGAAACTACAGCACTATCGAGCGAGAGTTAGCTGCTATAATTTATGGTGTAAAAAAATTGAACCATTACTTGGATGGACAACACTTTGTGTTACAAACTGACCATAACCCGTTAGTCTATCTGAATAAAATGGTAGGAACAAATTCCCGACTAACTAGGTGGGCACTGTGTTTGCAGCAGTACAAATTTGAAATTGTACATAAGCCTGGGAGGAAGCATACAAACGCAGATGCTCTTAGCCGTTCTAATCAGGGCAGCCAATGAAGCTTGTATCATCTCTATCTTCATGATTGTATATATTGTTTTTTAAAATTGTTTTGCATATGTTTATTTTTTTCAATAATTCATTAAGTGTTTAGAATTACGTGTTTCTTTTATATTATTATTTGATTTATGCATAAAAAAATAGCGGTAGGAGGCAAAAGCCTCAACGTTGCTAAAACGCAATTTGTGTAGCTTGGAAAAACTGGGGGAGGGTAAACTCTCTGATATTGTGATGCTTGATAATGTAATTGGGGATTGTACTTCAATCTTCCCTAATTCGTCTCAAGTTTTGACTTAATTTTTGCTCCCAGTGAAAGCAAAAATTTCTTCGGAGGGGGAAGGAGCTGTGACAGCGTGGTCACCCCCACAAAACTTTCAAGAAAATGCAGTTCTTTCAGCTAGCCTTGGGCCAGTATTCCAGTAGGGGATGAGAACCTCTTTTGGCTGACTTTCCCACGACCTACAGGTGCACAGGTGCGTCGGCGTGTCTTTGATGGTGGAGCTACCTTGGCTGACGAGTTCCCGAGGCGAGCCGGTGCCCGGCAGATGGACTAGAGGTGTCGGAGAGATAGGTTGGTCTCTCCACCCAGTCGCTCACCAAGTGAACAATATTCATGTATCTTTTTTTTCGTTTGGACTCCTCCACGATTCTAGCCTGTAATTAGAGGGCTATGACACGATGCTAAAGAGCTGAAACTATATGTATCGGATATGCTTCTTCTTAATTTAAATAAATTGTTATTGTTTTCATTACGCCTTGTGTTACGCTACCAACAGAACTGCTAGTGCCGCTCCTAGCAGTATACACGACATGACACCCCATAGGCCATAATGTAAAAGAAATCTTTAGCCCTGTAGAAAAACTATAAGTCCTATATACACCAAAATCAATACCGGTCTTGTGACCAGAACCTGATTATGACCAGCGGGGGCCCCGGGCATTGATGATTTTGGGGGCCCCCATTCTATGAAATTTGTTTTATTTTTCATAAAATTTTGATATATTTCAGAACAATATTTGAAATTGGGGGCCTTCTCGAGCCGGGGGCCCTGGGCAAAGTCCCGATCTGCCCATGCGATAATAAGGCTCTGCTTGTGATGGTGGCTTATAACACATATACCCAATTTGAGCTCAATCGAATGCTCCGTTTAGGAGCTATCGTGTTCACACACACACACACACATCTCGTAAAAAACAGCATAACTGAATTCAGAAGACCTCAAAACGTGTCAATACACCAAAATCTCGAAGCCAATTTTTTTCATGATTACAATACTTTCCTTACATGGTACATGTTCGGAAAATAAAAATCCCGAAGTGCAATAGCATTAAAAATAAATATTTGCTGTGAATTAGTTGTCTATATAATTTTATATTTTATTTCAGAAAGAAATTTTTAACTGTCAGTTTTGCAACCTTTATAATAATTTTTGTGCGCAATTCCCTTTCATTGGTTTGTGATAAATAGTTCTTTTGCATAGTACAACTTGTTTATTTGATTTTAAAAGGTTGTTTTTTTTTTTTTTTTTTTTCTAAGCACATTCGATTTGAAAACTGAGTTTGGCATTTAGAAAATAATGATGGAAATTAATATAGGGAAAATATAAAATGTACAGAGGCACAATTTACTACTTGTCTCTCTAGACGAAGTAAATATCGAGAACAGGGGGGAAAAAAAGACTGATGAAAGCGCAACAGTATTAAAAATAAGTCATACTGTGAATTAGTTGTCCCTATATTTCGAGTGTTAATTTTGTAATCAGTATAGTAATTTTTGGGCGCAATTTCTTTTCATTATCTTAATTTGTGATAAAATTATGTATAATTTGTAGTGTTTATCAGATTTTTAAAATTAATAATTAATTCTTTTTTAAAGTATTTGATTTGAAAATTGAGTTTGGACCTCACCATGGCACAGTGGTTATGCCACTGGAAATGGTAGACTGGCGAAGTATGAAGGTCTCGAGTTCGGGTCCCATCGCGCGCCCGTCGACCTAACCGTTCGGAGTTTTCCGTGGTTTTCTCCGAAACTTAGCGTAAATACGGGTTAGGACCCCTTAGAAAGACCCCACGGAGGGCACCCCACCCATCGGCCTAGAGCCCACGCGTAGCTAATCGGCCGTAATCCCACAAACAAACAAAACAAAATTGAGTTTGTTATTTTTCACAATTATAATTTTACTGCCAAAAACGTAATCTAAAATGTGCCTGTACCGTTTATTACTTATCTCTTTAGACCACTGTTTTTATGAAATAGCAACCACAGATAGATCGTTTTGTCAGTGGCGGATTAATACAAGTTTGTCGGGGGGGGGGTGAACGATTAGTTTGTCTGTGGGGGCGGTTAATTAGAAGATTGACAAATACATCTATTTTATGGAAGTAAAATAGGACATTTTACATTAATTTCTTTTTTCTCGGAGGCGGGGGGCGGTGCGTTTTGTTCGATCAATAATTGTGTTCTTTTTTCTTTTCGTTCTCTCTCTCTTTTCTGTCTCCCCCCCCCCTCTCTCTCTCTCTTTTTTTTTTTTTTTTTTTTTTCGAAGGAGAGAGGATGGAGGTATAATTGATATCATAAACTATCTAATTGTCTCTTGTAATGACCTTTATATTATCTTGTTGAATAAAAGAGCTATTAAAAATCTTGTATTTTCACATTTCAATTTCTGAAATAAAAACATGAATGCGTATTAAAAAATGAAAAAAAAACCGCTCTTTTTTGTCTAACAGAATTGCAGATAATGTGTAATATTTTTATGTTACTTAATTTGACTTCTAATGGAAATTTTATTCAGTATTTTAATATATGCACACACAAATCATAATATTGTTACTTTGAATATTTTATTATTATTATTGTTGTTTTCATGAATAAATATAATTTGAAAGAATACTATGCTATATAATATACATTATATTTTGATACTACAGTATATATTAAACATCCCTCCATAAATATACATTTTTACGGAGTCGTGTTTGTGTATATTCAGTATTTTAAAATCATTTCAAACAAAGTGATATTTAGAACATTTAAACTACTCATTTTTATAGTAAAAAGAAAAAATCCCATACAGTCCAAGTTCTCAAACGGAAGTGATAATGAATAGCTTATTTCCAAACAACTAGGAGGAACAGGGGTTGTTGTGTGTGCCCCCTCACTCCTGGGGGTCTTCTGTAAGATGAAGACTAGAGGTGTGGTCAAGAGAGTAATAAAACTGTCACAGATTGCTTTCCCCTCTTTCCCAATTTCCAGAGCATCTCAGAGGAAGCCACCGTTTGTGATTTTTTCCGTGAGTAGAGAGGCCTCTTAAGTATCGGTATCGGCCGATACCATAACTTAAAAGTATCGGTATCGGCTTATTTCTGAAAATGAATTTATAGGTAAAGTATCGGTATCGGTCATCGGTGAAAATGTGATATCGGGCGATCCCTAGTTTTTAGACAACTTTTTAAATGCTGAAAAAAAAACAGCAAGACTTCTTGAAGGAAACTGGCTTAAAATGATTTAAAATTCATTTCTTAAAATGTAAAATATTGGGTATATATAACTGTGATTAAAATTAATAGTTAATTAGCTTTGTTTGAATAGTTTTAATAATTATATGTTTACTATTTTTGATATTGAAAAGCTTATTGCCCCTCGCAGACTTTGATTGAACATCTGTAAGCCTTCTGATGAGAAAGCTTAAACTTTCTACATCACCTCATTAATGCAAGGGAGTATATTTTATTTATTGGGAATTTGTGTGAGAGGGCTGTATAAAAAGTAAAAGTTTGTATTTACTTACATTACTTACATTCCTGAAAATTTTATTCGACACAATAAAGTAACTTTGTAATTAATTATATATGTCTAAGATCAATATTTAAAGAAGAAAACCCTAGGTCAGTGCTTGTAAGACACCTTCTCTAATAGGGTATAGGGCTGGAAGAAATAATGATTTTTATTTAATATTAAAACTATAAAACTTTTTACTTTCAGTGTAAGTTATCATGTGAGTTATTTTGATTTTGTGTTTAAGGCAGATCTACATGAGGGCTGCCTGCTTAATTAAGGCATGCCTTGAGCGGAGAACTTTTTGGGGGGTTCTAGCGCTTATTCAGGTTACAACTACTGAAAACAGTCGCGCTGTAGGCCAGAACCCTAGATCTACATACTTCAGCCCTTTACCAAATTGCCATTAAATTAGTAAAAAGTATTCATATTATAATGTAAAAAGTTAAAAATAATTTTTTTAAGCTTTATAAGATAAATTTATATCTTATAAAGGTCTTACACAATATACAATCATATGTATTTTTGTTTGGCGTCCAATTATTTCTAGGAATCCTACGCATTCATTCCGCCCTTCTTTGTTCATCTTGCGGGAACATGTATACAAAGGCGGTTCTACAGTTGCAGTCTGGGAGGGGGTTTATAATTTTATATAACCCCCCCATTTATTTTATAATTTATATAAACTCAGTGCCTCAGAGAAGGAGTGACTACTGGGGGACATGGAGAGGAAAAGGGTCACCTTTGACTGCACAATACACTTCATATATGTGAATAAAATGTTTAATCAATCATCAAATGTGAAATAAGTGTGTAATTAATCAAATAATTGATGAAGTATGTAAATCCCAAAAGTAATAACCATGCATCTTCGACCCCATCGATCAAAATTGTTCCCCCCCCCCTACTAAAATGAGACGGGCTCGGACTCTGTAATTCGCGATTGTGAATTTCCTATGCAGAATTATTTTTTTCACTTTCGTTTTCAAAATCCTGGTAGGGGTAATCCCCCCCCCCGTAAAACCGCCTAATGCCTGTACACTTTTACATTTTCTTCTTTCTGATAGCTTGATTTTCAACCGGGAACGCAGCAAGAAGGCATTTATACAGATAGAAAAATTAATAGTTTAAATAGCAATATATCTTTAAATGATGGTTTTTTTATCATTTCAAGAGGTTTCTAGTATAATATATTATGTACACAGATTGCTTGCACACCTTTAAACAAGAGAACAGCAATAGGATGACCAGCAACTCAATTTTCTTGCTAGAGAAGGTGGTTTTTTCCCCATATTTTATTGTTTTCTAAACTGCGATTTTGTGGACTAAAACGGCCGGTACTAAAGTAGGTCTACATTTAGTCGGATTTGCTGTGCTGAGAACGGAAACAGGTGGAGGGGGAGATGTACGCTACGAGCACCACATGTAGGCTACAAGCACCCTTGATGGGGTGTACGCTATGAGCACGTACGCTACGAGCATGGCACCAAAATACCAATGAAGGGCAGTTTTAATCGACTGTATTTTTGTGAAGGGGTTCTGTTTAAATCGATTGTAATTTTGTGAATGGGCCACAAAACGGACCCAATTTTTTGTATCGACCCCTGTCCCCCGCTTATGACAAGCTTTTGGTTAATGAAATCACGCTAAAAGTCGTTCCAGATCCTCAAATTATTAAATATATTTTTTCCACATTATTTTTCTAAAAATATTTAAAATACCCCCCCAAATAAATGAATAAATATAAATAAAAGATAAAATAATAAATAAATAAATAAAAATAACGTACTGGAATTTAAAATTTTCTGTCCCAGTCAAGGAAAAACACGAACATTGAGCTCAGAATGCTGTAAATTTAACAGGTCGCTAACATTAAAGAAAGTGTCGCGGGAAGAGAGGTACAGAAAATAGAAAAGGTGCAGTGCAATCAGTTTCATTGTAATGTATTTCAAACCTCGCAAGAGAAGAGGATTTTTAACAAGGCATAAAATGATCGTTTTTTTGGACCTACAAACAAAACTTAAGAACATGTCATCACTAAAGACCATTAAGATTCTGTGAAAAATTGGAGTGATTTAAATGCTGAACGCGCCCTTTTATCTCCCGTTAACTCTAAATCAGTCACATCTGTGTTCACTTAAGACTAGGACCAGATTTTCCTGCAAGCATATTGACTTTGCGAGAGAAGGGAGCGTTAAAAATTTTTGTATGTAACATGATGTATTATATTTCAAGTCCGTTGTTAATCTTTCGCTTCCTGGTTGGGGGAATAATACCGACGAGGAACACAGGAGATGTCCAAGAGGGTTGGAGGGATTATTGAATGAGCTGGAAAGAATGGATTACAAAAAGCTAAGCTAAATAGGTATGGTGTCTGTGTGTCAAGCTTTGTTAAGTTAAATGAATTTTACTAGCCAGATATCTGTATATTGCAGTGAAATATTAACTTGTTTTGAGTATGAGTACAGGTAAGTAGTTTTCGTAATTTTCGTGTCAAATCGGTAAATTTTAAACAAAGATAAAGTATTAGTCTGGAGAAAATACTACAATGTACTGATCATTTGGTTTTTTTGTCACGAATTCGTTAAGGAGAAGACATCCATTATAGTTACGCTTTGAGGGGGAAAATGTAGTTTTGTTTAAATTAAAAATGATGCCTCTCCTTACTTATTGGAAAGACCCTTTGAAAATCAAAGTCGGCAGCTTCAGTTTTTGACCGTCAAATGTTTCTTGACAGTCAAGCCCTGCTAATGTCCAGTGGCTGTGGAGTTGTTTTTTTTTTTTTTTTAGTAAACACATATTGCAATTTCCAATCCTTCCAATGAACTTTGTTTTGGACGTACACACAGACTCTACCGCTAAAATCTGATTTGGTCCCCAGTGATACCAGTGGCTGTGGAGTTGGTTTGATAAAAGGGGAAAAAAGTAAGCCCTTTTATCTATTTTATTAATTATACTTATTGCACTATTTATGTTTTGTTTTCAAGAGTTAAAAATAACTGTTCTCAAATTTCATCCGTTTTAGTACAGTATTTTTTCCATTGTTATAGAAGAAATATTTTATGATTTATTAATGACTATGTCATTTTATCTCTCACCCCCTTTATAGAAAATTGTCCTAAAAAATGTGTCTCAAAAATGTATAAAAAAATGCGACATAAAAGTAAGAATTAATTGTTGAGTATTGAATTGTTTATTTTTTCATTGTCTTGAATTGTTTATTTTTTTTATATTGCTGCTTATCCTCCTGAATTCTGTATCCCTCAATAAACATTTATCTACTTAACTGTAACTGTGCTCGCGCACGCATTCTTTTTACTTCTTCTATACTTTTTTCACTTAGGGTAAACGCAGGTTAAGACCCCCACGGAGGGCACCCCACCCATGGGCCTAGAGCCCACGCGTAGCTAGTCCGCCGTAATCCCACAAACACAAATATACTTTTTTCCTTCTTGATGTTACCTTGTTATGTGATGTGCCTGTTTCTTCCGTTCTAATAATATGTTATGTTAAAATCCCACGTTTACTATGTTTGTGCCATAACTCTGCTAACATTTCTAAAAGGTTATGGACACCAGATGGATTAATTTATTTATTTGCTGATTTTTAACGTTCGTTTCAAGGCTGCATCATTCATCCTCAAAATGGCGACTGGAACTTGGCGAATTGAAACGCTGAATAAAGATAATTACGAAACATGGGAAATGCAAATGAAAGCGCTTTTAATAAAGAATGATGCCTGGATTTATGTATCAGGTTCAAAGCCCAAACCTGAAGTTTAGGAAAATGACGAAAAATCGCAAGAAGAGTTCGATAAGTGGGTCTCCAAATGGACGAAAAAGCAAAAGCAGATATAATTCTATGTAAATCGCCATCTGAACTCAAACAAATAAAAAATTTTGACACTTCCTCAGATGTCTTGAAAAAACTGGGAGAAATCTATCAGTCTAAAGGACCTGCTCGTAAAGCTGCATTAATGAAATCTTTAATTCAATATAAGATACCCGACTCGTCTAATGGAATTCACGACCATTTGAGAAAATTCTTCGACATAGTGGACAGACTTTGAGAAATGGATATTAAAATAGACGACGACTTTCTGACTCTAATGCTGTTATATAGCCACCCTTCTACTTTCGACAATTTCCGATGTGCTATGGAATCAAGAGATGAGCTTCCGAAGCCAGAAATACTCAGAATCAAATGCCAGGCGTAACGATGATAGACAAGCGGAAGACTCAGGTGCTTTCGTGGCTGCTCCTAGAAAACCTGCGTCTAAAAATAAAAATTATGGAAAATACTTGGGCCAGACGACTCATAAAATTAAGGATACATCAAGAATAACTTGTAAAAGGTATAAACGCACCGAGCACTGGGCTACCGAATGCGAAAGTGGAAAAAAGAATAATTTTAATCATAAGCCTAACAGTCTGGAATTCTCATCCACTCTGGATGACTCGCCAATAGAGTTGCCACGCGAAATACACCTACGAAATGCCTACTCGCCTAAAGCTCTCTCAACAATATCAAATAACGAAAAGCAAAATTTTGGTGTGTTAAGATAGATACAAAAAATTATAAGTTAAATTATAAGTTACTTCAGTTATCATCGACCCACGTTTGCACTTGCAAGGAAAGATCAGGAAACCCTCCTACTTCCAGTCGATGAAATAAATGTAAAGGAAGAATAAAAGAAAAAGAAAAAGGGGTGAGAGATAAAATGACAATTAATATCGTTTTAATATGGCAATAATGAAACTAAAAAATTAGGGGGGGTTCAGGGGGTTTCACCCGACGAGGCTCAAAGACCGAATTTATAGTTTATATGTATATGTATATATATATATATATATATGCATGCATGCATGTGTGTGTACGGGCACGCATACATGGACTATCATTTAAAATGACTTCCCCCCCCCCAGTTTCGAAGCCCAAGTTACGCCCATGAATGTTTGTAAATATTACTCAGATGACGTACTTTCAACATGGTTCACTAGACGTTTCATAAATCTCAAGGTAGATGGCGCTCGAGTCGTACAAATTCAAAATCAAAAATTCGTTAAAATTTCGCTGTATACTTAAAAACAAGGCTTCAAGACAACACACATTTTATTCTCGATTACATATTCACATAAAAATAATGATTTACAATGACGCATAAGAATACGTCTCGTCAGGTTGCAGTCCTGAACTCCAAGTGAAGTGCGTCACTGCTTTTCAGCTCGTGACGTGGCACTCGCAGCACGCCGTAAGGTGCTGCCGTCTTTCGAATGTCACGGCCACAGCACTCCTCCCTTCCTTTAGGAATAGTTCAGTCGATCCGGAGGTCGCCTGGATCTTGTGGACCGGCGAACTTTAGAAGAGTCCTCAGAAACGTCCGTAGTTGGTTCGGGTGGTAGACCAGTAGGAGCAGAGTCTGTTTGAAGAGGCAGTGAATTATCGGATGATGACGATGCACGGACTTGGTCTATGTGTCTGTACAAGGGTACTCCATCAGTCGATGTTAATTTGTACAGAATGTTTCCTATTGGGGAAATGACTTTAGCTGGAATCCAAGGTGTCGCTTTATTGAATGACCTAGCCCAAACACTATCACCGTGTTTAAATTTACGTGCGTCAGTCTCATGTTTGATTGTATCTCGAATGTGATCAGGATGTAGAAGGTCTAAACGTGTTCGAAGTGAACGGCCCAAAAAAGCTTCAGCAGGTGAAATGCCCGTGGAAGGCAAAGGAGCGCGTCGATATGCAAACAAAATGTTTAGTAACCTCTCGGCAAAAGTGCCAACTCTTAATTTTTTCATTCCTTCTTTAATTGTTCTAACAGCACGCTCTGCCAACCCATTAGAATTTGGGTGGTACGGTGGGGAAAAAATATGAGCAATTCCTAAAATTCTAACAAAATTTTGAAATTCTGTACTTGCAACAGATGTAGAATTATCCGACACAATCGTTTTTGGAATGCCATATCGCGCAAACAGGTCACGTAAAGCTGCTATTGTTGTTGTTGATGATGTAGAAGCCACTGGAATAGCTTCTATCCATTTTGTAGCACTATCTGCCACAACCAATATTAGTTTACCTTCGAAAGGACCAGCATGGTCTATATGAATACGTTCCCAGGGTTCTTTCGATTGAGGCCAAGGAATGTATTTTGCCGGAGGACTAGAAGCTTGTTCCTGACATGAAATACAACTTCTAACCTTTTCCTCAATATCTTTATCTACGTTTGGCTACCAAACGCTTGAACGTGCTAGGCCCTTTACAACCGTCATGCCACGATGACCAGCATGTAATTCATTCAGTACGAACTCGCTGAATTTTTGTGGTATATAAACGCGCGTTCCCCGAAGAATTACTCCTTTTTCAACTGACAGCTCTTGCCTACATAACCAAAATGGTCGGTAGATTTCAGACACATGTTTCGGCCAACCTTTCAAAATGAATCCTTTCACCTGAGAAACTATTGGGTTTGATTCTATGTACTTTTGCAAATGAAAGGCAGTTATCGGGCTGTCATCGGGCAATTCTTGCAGAAGTAAGACAACTTCTGGAGGTGCTGGAGGATCAGCAAAATCTCTCTTCCTTGGTAGCCGGCTAAATGCATTCGCATTAGCGTGATTTGAACCTTTTCTATATTTAATTTTATAGGCGTATGCCGAAAGAATTATTGCCCACCTTTGTATTCTCGCAGCTGCAACAGACGGAATTGGTTTAGATTCTGATAAAAGTTTTACTAAAGGTTGGTGATCAGTCAAGAGTGTGAACTCTTTGCTTAACAAATATTTTCGAAATCGAACAACTCCAAAAATTAAAGCTAAAGCTTCTTTTTCTAATTGGCTGTAATTTTTCTCAGCCTTAGTAAGGGTACGCGAAGCGAACGCTATCGGTTGTTCTCCACGATTGGTTTTGTGCGAGAGAACTGCCCCGAGTCCGTAAGGACTTGCATCACAGGCTAATATTACCTCCTTATTTACATCAAAATGGACCAAAAGTGAGGAATTTTGCAAAACATTTTTAATTTTAAGAAAAGCGTTATTTTCCGGGTCCGTCCATTTAAATTTTTCGTTACGTTTAAGTAAGTTATATAATGGTGATAATACATTCGACATGTTCGGTAAAAATTTTGAATAATAAGTCACTAAACCAATAAAGGATCGGAGTTCATCAACATTAGTGGGAGCCGGGGCATTTTTAATAGCGTCTAATTTATCTTGCACCGGATGCAAACCATCTTTATCTATTCTGTGTCCCAAATATTCCACAGACTGTTTCCTAAATTCACATTTATCGGGATGTAACTTGATTCCTGCTTGTTCTAATTTCGAAAGAACCATATCTAAATTCTTTAAATGATCTTGTTCGTTAATCCCTGAAATTAACAAATCATCTAAATAACAGGAAGTTCCTGGTTGACCCCTTAGAATTTTGTCTATTTCCCTTTGAAAAATGGCTGGTGCCGAGGCTATTCCAAAAGCGAGCCTGGTGTAACGGTACAACCCACGGTGCGTGTTAATCACAGTAAGATTACTAGCTTCCTCATCTAATTCTAGTTGGCAATAGGCATCTTTTAAATCTAATTTACTGAAAATGGTTCCTCCGGACAATTGTGCGAACAAGTCCTCTAGATTTGGAAGGGGATATTTCTCTAACTCAGTCATTTTATTAACAGTAAGCTTAAAATCTCCGCATAAACGGATAATGCCACTTGGTTTCATCACTGGAACAACTGGTGTTGTCCAATCTGAGGTTTTAACTGGAACCAAAATTCCTTCATCGACCAACCTATCAATCTCAGTTTCGACTTTACTTTTCAATGCGTAAGGCACCGGCCGTGCTTTGAAGAACACGGGTTTAGCTGATTCTTTCAGTTTGAGATTAACCTTTACATTCTTGAGTAACCCTAGGCCAGGAGAAAATAATATTTTGTGTTTTTGCAATAATAATTGCAAATTATTTTCCTCAGATGGGACAACAGGCATAATATTTAATGTGTTATGATTATCAAATATTTTAGAATTATGTAAAACTGAAAATATATTTAACTGAGTAAACCAATTTCTACCGATTAAATTAATATTGCCCTGTTTAGATATGAGCAAAGGCAGTTTACAATTTCTGAATTCAAATATCAATTTCTGATTTTGTACATGATTTTTATTTTACATCAGACTTACCTATTGGTGGTAAAATATTTTTAATTTTATTATATGTGATTTCAGGAATTATTGAATAAGGTGCACCTGTATCCAGCTCAAAGCCTAAATTTGCACCTTCTATTTTAACCCATATTTTAATAGGAGGCGGTGCTAAACTTTCTTCATTTGTGTTGTATAGAACAACACTTTCTTCTATTTGGTGAGTATTACTCACCGGAGAAATTTTTTTACTATTTCTCTGTTGTTCCTGTTTGTTTACAGGATTACCTTTTCTATTTTGATTCTTTTTCGAATAACAGATCTTCTGGAGATGGCTCTTTTTTCCGCAAGCATTAAATATCGAATTTATATGTTTACAGTCAGCTGATGGGTGTAGATTCCAGCCGCAACGATGACAGAAAACACCACCTGGCACTTTACCGCGACTGTTTGTTTTTTCTTTCGTCGATGATTCACTATCGGGGGAGCGAAATTGCAGCCTCTTCGGCGCTCTTAAAGCACAGACTGTCTCTGGCGCCGCTGAACTTTTCAACAGAGCAGCGTTACTAGCAGAAGATTCCATAGCTAGGGAAATATCCAACACTTTTTGTAGGGTCAACTCGGGTTCGGAAAGAAGCTTCTGTTGAATTAGGTCACTCGAAATTCCGCAGACCATTCGATCGCGTAGCATGGTTTCTAAAGTATCCCCATAGTTGCACTGTTTTGCAAGTTTTCTGAGTTCCGCTAAATATTCTGATACAGACTCTGAAGGATTTCGATTTCTTGTGTTGAAACGGAATCGTTGGATTATAGGGATCGACCGATAGTATCGGCAACCGATAGTATCGGCGCCGATACCACCAATTTTTTTAGGTATCGGTATCGGTTCTTTCGATTTTAAAAGTATCGGCAAAGTATCGGTTTCTGTTGCTTTCATCCATTTTCACCGATACTTTTCAACCGATACTTCGCTTTTCAGAAGAAACCACGCAGGCGCAACACCATTCTAGAATCTTTATTTTGGTAATGAGATGAG
Organism: Cheiracanthium punctorium; assembly: GCA_038373885.1. Classification (NCBI taxonomy): domain Eukaryota; kingdom Metazoa; phylum Arthropoda; class Arachnida; order Araneae; family Cheiracanthiidae; genus Cheiracanthium; species Cheiracanthium punctorium. The sequence continues at coordinate 20,863 of JAWZYV010012100.1, forward strand.
GGGCGTCATCTCATTGGCACATTTGTATGCGCGAGTGCTTTCGAACTGTTTTTTTTTTTTTTTTTTAATTCTAACCATCGCTAAATGGATCTCATATCACCAAGTGTGGTCGAAATTATGGACGTAGAATCGTTAGATGACAGTTTAACAGTACAATCGTCTATTCTAAATTATTTTGAATTGGTGCCCAACACTAAATACGCTATTGCAAGGGTTGCAAAAAACAAATGTCGAGTGGTAGGCTATAATTTTACTTCAGTTTTATAAACGTTTATTTTCTCACTGTGTGGACTCGAAAAAGAGTTCATTCAGGGGCGTAGCCAAAGGGGGGGGTTAGGGGGGTCATAACCCCCCCATGAGAAAATTTTTGCCATACAAAATGTATATTCTTCACTCCTTTATCACACACGTGTAAGCATATATGTGAGTTGCAATAGTCGTAACCCCCCCCCATGAAAAATTTCTGGCTACGCCCCTGAGTTCATTCATATGTATATATGTACTAGCTGAAGTACCCGTCGTTGACGGGTTAGTACTGAATGCAAACTTCTAAAAAGCAAGAACTTTCGTCAGCATTGTAGGAGTACACAGAATGGATGTAGTATGTTGCCAAAGTAAAGAAAGCGAAGTTATAATTTTTATGTATTGTTAAAATATTACAGGTTAGAGAGTAACTAAGTAATATCATTTCGTTCGCTTTATTCGTAATTATGTGATACGCGAACGAATGTTTACGCATATTGAAATAATTTTCGCAAAATCTCAAAATCTAATCAACATTTTTGAAAAATTGGAAGCCTAGAATTTTAGTTGAGTGACAACCTCTCATGTCAACAAATTTCGTTTCATTCCCTGCAGTCTTTATTTCGTGATGCTGGAACAAAAATTTCAGCATTTTAAAAGGATTTTCACAAAATCTCAAAACGTAATCAAAATATTTTAAAAATTCAACACCTATAAATTAAGATTAGCAACTACCTATCATATCACCAAATTTCGTATTAATCGTTATTACTGAATCTGATCGATTTTTTTTTTTAGATGCTTATAGTTTAAGGTGACCACCTATCATTTCACCAAATACCATTTTTTCACCTTTGCAGTTATTACGTGATGTGCGAACACAAATTTACGCAGTTTGAAAGAATTTTCGCAAAATCTCAAAATCTAATCAAGATTTTTAAAAAGTTCGACGACGATGTTTTAAGTTGAGTGACCACCTATCATGACTCCCAAATTCATTTCAATCGCTTCAGTCGTTTTTACGTGATGCTCGAACACAAATTTACGCAGTTTGAAACGATTTCCCCAAAATCTGAAAATCTAATGAAGATTTTTTTAAAATTCGACGCCTATGTTTTAAGTTGAGTGACCACCTATCATGACACCCAATTTCATGTCATTCACTTCAGTCGTTTTTACGTGATGCTTAAAAAAAAAAAAAAAAAAAAGCGTCACGGACAGAATGACAGACGGACAAACTTATTTTTGAGGGTCGCATGGGATTCCCGGGTGCTTGAAACGGATAGAAATCCCAAAATTTTTGAATTCCAAGAAATGTACAGACAAAAGTCTAATTTTATTTATATAGATATATAGATACATACACACAATTGAATCTCCCTATAACGAACTCGCTCGGTTCCAGTTAAAAAATTCGCTAGAGAGAAAATTTCGTTATTCAGAGATTAGAGATTTTTGCAGTTATTTCCGAAATATTACAAACTTTTTAGTTAATTCGATGTTTAAAAGTATATTAAATTATAACTTTCAATTAAAAAATAAATTGGTATTTATTATAAATTTATTAAACTTACGGTTTCTTACTTTTCATTGTATAAATGAAATGTTCAAAAGTAAAGAGAATCCTCGAATTTAGAGAATAAAATATGCAATGCACTTACGTTTATTTTACTTAAAAATTTTACATTGTTTTGCATTCTGTGATTTTAAATTTTCATAAAAATATTCAAATTTTTAAAAGTCCGCTGAAAATAGAGTGAGGCACATTCTCTTCCATTTGGAAACCTCTTTTTAATGGTTTTGAAAGGTTGAAGCATTAAAGTTTGATGTGGTTTTGGTCGTGAAGCGCAGGGCCTTATTATTATATGGGCAAATCGCGACTTTGCCCAGGGCCCCCAATTTTAAATGTTTTTTTCTGAAATATTCTTTTTTTATATCAAAATTTTATGAAAAATATAACAAATTTCATAGATTGGGGGCCCCCAAATCTATCAATGCCCGGTGCCCCTGTTGGTCATAATCGGGCGCTGGTGAAGTTTCTTCATTATCGGAGTCTGTTTCACTTTCCTGGCCTCAATTTTTATCATCTGTTATTCTTCCACTAAGTGGTCTGCTCAAAAATTAAAATTTTCTTCAAAACTAACAAACAAACAAAAAAAAAAATCAAAGGTAAATCTGAAATATTCGCTATGGGAAGATAAGCTCTTCGTTATATGGAGAATGTTTATAGTGTTATTTAAGCCTTAAAGTTACGTTTCCATGAAAAATTTCGTTATAGGGAGAAATTCATTGTAAGGAGACTTCGTTATAGAGAGATTCTGCAGTATATATAGGCTTTTGATATCGTTGGAGAAAATCTAGCTCATTATATAGATTTCACGCTTAAGAGACATGCTTTAAATTTTTATTTAAAAAAAATAGCGCAAGGACATCTAATTCGGGTTGGGTATGATATAGATATCAAAATTGATGGGGGAGACTGTCCTTGACATCGTTTGATATATCAGGAGACGACAACCTTTAAAGTGTTAAAGCAGGTATGGGCAACCTTTGAAAAGTTGTGGGCCAAACTTGTGGATTTTAGCGAAGTGGAGGGCCGTATAATTGCGATTTATATGGGATATTGGATTGCTTATACGGAGTTTTCGAATGTTCCGCGAGCCGGATCCAAAGCCGTGGTGGGCCACATCCGGCCCGCGGGCGGCTGGTTGCTCAGATGTGTGTTAAAGTGTAATATTTCAGCCTTCAAAATCCGTTTGAGGAATTTGTTTCTATTTAGCTTATAGAACTTCAGATACAGACATTTTAATATTAGTCAGCCGGAAATATTTGATACCGAAAGTAGCATTCTGCTATCGGAAGTGAATCGTATTTCTGCGGATGCAAACGGGGATAGGGTTTGAACCGAATGACGTTTGTCGGATATACCCCCCCCCCATGGTGCCCCTCTGCGAACGTAAAAAAAGGCGCCCCTTTTGTGCTCTAGATCAGTGGTTCCCAAACTATGGGCCGTGACCCATTGTTGGGTCACGGGAGCAATTTCGGTGGGTCGAAAAGGGTGGGAAAAATTAAACTTTAGTATTTTATATATATAGTAAACTATACTATTTTATATAGCCTATATTGGTTATCGTTATGTAGTAGTGGGTCGCGAAAAAAAAAATCTAGTTGAAGATTGCTTGAAGAGAAGGACAAAAAAGTTTGGGAACCACTGCTATAGATCAAGATTTTGTCAGTTTTAGTTCGAAATGGCCCCCGTTTTGACGATGGCACCAGACCTCGTTTACCGTGCCATGCCGTCCCTGCTCAGAGCGTAGAGTTAAAACAGATAAAATTTGTTCATATCAATCACAGAAAAACATGTTAACAATGATCATAAAAACAAAAACACTAAAGATCAATTTCATTAAATATGGATACTTTAGCAACATTTTTTTAAGACTTGAAAATTGAATTTAGTTTATCATTTTTGGATTTTTTTTTAACCTTCATTTAATCTCGTCATTTTTAAGCATCTTTTATTTAGACCCTCCAAGGCGTAGCTTGAAAACGAGCAAAAATATTTTTCTTCATATTGTAGCTCTTCAATGACAAAATTAATGATACTAAAATTATAAACGAAACCTATATGTAAAAACAATTTATTCCTTTTTTTGTGTCGCAACGAAGTTAACGTTTTGGCAGACTTGAAAACTGGCGACTCTCGTGAACTTTAATTATGTTGGTCCAGAAATTAAAAAAAAAAAAATATTCTTTTTTTAAAACATTACACACTATCAAAAGTACGAATTTTCAAACATTTAATGATTTTATTATCAGTCAGATTAATGAGAGAACGTAGGATTTGTATATCATTCTGTTTTGAGAAGTGTAATAATTATCAATATCTAATAATTATTTATATTGTTAATTTAAAAAGTTGAAGTTGTATTAGTATAATTAGTAATACTAATTATTATTTACTTTATTTCAAATTTTCTGATAAAAAACATATTTCTTGTGAATAGTATTTGGTTTATATATAAGGAAAACACAGGAATAATCGGTGTGTACCTGTTCTTCGTACGGAAAAGATCAAATACATGGATCATCCGGATTAATTGTGACATAACCCTGTCCGGAGAATCAAAATATTCGGATTTTCAAAAAGAACTTAAAAATGATCATATGAGTTCATATTAAAAAGAAATCTTACTCAAACATTTAATAATTCACTTAGTGGTTAAATAATTGGAGCAGATAAATAAAACCATTAAAAAAAATTAATGTGAACTTATGCATTTTAAGGGAAGAATTTACATACGTATTTAATGAACAATATCTAAATACATATGTACTTACATAATACTGTGCAGTTTATACATTATCACAATTTAATGCAGTTTAGGTAATCTAAAAAATATTTTCATATGTGAAAGAATTAAAATTAAATAAAATCTAAATAAAACTTGAAGCTTTGAAGTTGAATAAATTTCGTGTGTTTACTTTTGTAAGCACAAAATCGAGGCATGAACCAAAAACAAAGACACATATAGTAAGAGCAAGCAGGAAGCTGTTTTGGGTCTAATATGGAAACCTTTTATCTGGATCATAGCAACAATTAGGCGACAAAATAGAGATTGAGAAAAATGGATTTAAATACTTGCACCAGTCGGCACTGGAAATGGATTCTCTTATTAATATATCCCTTTAACTCACCCCCCCTCCGTGCTTGTGTTCTGTCAAGCCTAAATGAGGGGCATCTACCCATGGGGGGGGCTTGGGCGGAGGACTTTTTAAGGGAGTCAAACGCATATTCACATAACATCCAGAGAAAATTGCCCAAAACTCTAGACCACTAGATCGACAGCCATGCGAGGAGAAAGAATTCCGAACCTGCACACTAAGACGCTTCTCAGTGCTCAGCTTTTTATAAATTCGGCCATTCGTCGGCATGATTGAATAGAAAAGAAAGACTAGAACTACTGTAAATTCACACTTCAATGTATCCACTGCTTTTTCTTTTTAATGCTCTCTACTGGGATCAAATTTCATCATGCTGTAATTCATTTTAACGAGAACTACACTCTCGTTACAAAAACTGCCCAGAATACAGATGCAGGTTTAAATGACATTAAATTATGTAAAGTATCGGTATCGGTTAAGTATCGGTATCGGCCGATACCATAACTTAAAGGTATCGGTATCGGCTATTTCTGAAAATGAATTTATAGGTAAAGTATCGGTATCGGTCATCGGTGAAAATGTGGTATCGGTCGATCCCTATTGGATTATCTCTGAAGGTGCAGGCTCATAGTAATCGCGCAAATACGTTTTTAATTCTTCCAAAGTTTTCTCAGCAGTGCGGTCGGAGCAGTTAAATTTCGTAGTATGGAGTACACATTAGGTCCGATGACGGAGAGGAAAATTGCTTTCTTTCGCTCCTTGTCTGTTAATTGATTTGCTACAAAAAACAGTTCGACTCTTTCCCAGTATTGCGAGAAAGGCTCCGCCGCAGGGTCGAAAGCTTGAATACTTCCAACGGATGCCATATGAATGACTACTGCGCAGTTGTTCCAGAACAAAGGATTACGAAAACAGTTCGCAGATTTAAAAATTCGACAGGCGAAGGGTAAGAACCGTCCTCGTCGTCACTGCTGTATACTTAAAAACAAGGCTTCAAGACAACACACATTTTATTCTCGATTACATATTCACATAAAAATAATGATTTACAATGACGCATAAGAATACGTCTCGTCAGGTTGCAGTCCCGAACTCCAAGTGAAGTGCGTCACTGCTTTTCAGCTCGTGACGTGGCACTCGCAGCACGCCGTAAGGTGCTGCCGTCTTTCGAATGTCACGGCCACAGCAATTTAAAGACAAAAGTTATTGAACCGGAATTCAATGTTAAGTTAAAACATTAACAAAAAAATGTGTCATTTTTTTAGTTTGATCATATACATTAGAATTTATGAAGTAATTAGTTTAAATCATTTATTGCAACAAAAAATAAATTAACAATTTATAGGTAAATTCTAGAAATGGACATGACACGGTACTGACATTTAGGTGATATATTGTTCACTGAATGGCAAGTTATATTATATTAAAAAAGATGATGAAACATGTTGATGGGTATCTAATTAACACAAAAATTTCATAAATAGATTATTACTTAATGACCAGTGAGAACAAGCAATAAAGGACATAAAAAATCACAGAATGGAATCACCCATATTTCCATTTATGAACACTTAAAGAATCACGTATAAAATTTTTAGGCAGATTGATCAATAAAAAAAAAGATGTAACAAAGCTATGTGATTGTGATTGTGATTGTGTGTGATTAAGGCAACGCTACTCTAGGGCGATCTGCCTAAGGAGGGGTGCCTTGGTAGGAGGACTTTCTAAGGGGTTCTAACGCGTATTCACGTTACATCTGGAGAAAACCTACCAAAACTCCAGACCGTTAGATCGACAGCCGCGCGATGGGACCCGAACCCCGGACCTCCACACTTCGGCTATCTACCATTTTCAGTGGCATAACCACTGTGCCATGGTGAGGCGTAACAAAGCTATGAAAATAGATCAAAATACACCTATTTTCAGTTACTCAAAAGTTGCAACTCCCCTCTTAAATGTGTCTTAAATAGAAATTATCACAATAAAATGAAAATTTTGAGTAGAAAAGTAATTCGTATCGTAAATTTATGCGAGACTAGAAATTCTCGCGAGGAATCTCGCGCGAGATAAGACTCTGTCTCGTCTCGCAAAAAAATTGCCTGTCTCGTGGCGAGACGAGACGAGAACGCGAGATTTCTCGCGTCTATCCCTAGTAAAACTGACACAAATTTCGTCTTCACGGAACCCTGTAAAGACTATTGTTTTAAATGATCAATCGGATAGCCCATTTTCTGGATAATAAATCTACATAGCGATTTCCATGATAAAAAAGGGCTTTTTAAAAAATTTCAGGGGCATTGATTTCTATTTCCCTTTCACAAATTTCCAGAGCGACTATCCATTTGGGTGATCCAGTAAAAGAACTATAAATAACGGAGACATTATTTTCAATGGGGAGATTTACTCTGAAATCCTTAATAAACATAAACTAATTTTTTTTCATTTGAAATAGCTGAATCGCTGAAATACGATTTGAAGAATGCGACTTCCCGTAGAATATAATGTATCGAATTATTTTGGGTGCTGAGGTAAAGAGCTATTAAACCTATGTACACCATACATTACATAACATATATATGAATTTTGTAGCAATTAATGCATATTTACGGCAGTTAGAGCACAGTTGGACAGTCAAACCAAAATCATGAACACTTTTCAGCCTTGTTTAAAAGTGTTAAAACACATCAGAATCACTAGAAATAGTTAAGATATCACGATAATTTCATAACGAAAAATTAAGTCAACCACATAAAATTATTTAAAAACTGAGCGTGTTTAGGACATTTCGATGCCACTGAAATTTTATTAACACACGCAATTAGTAGAAACAATAAAATAAATAAAGTAGTCAAAAACATGCTTTCATAACACTTCAAAGACCTCGTGGGGAAAGATGAAAACAGTTAAAAATGCTATCCTGGGGTTACTGATCCCTTTGTTGAATCATCTGGCTGCGGGCCGGCGCAGTGGACTAGTCACTAAACCCCGTTCCTGTAAGAAGACGGAAAGTGAAGCAGCACCGGCTTGGATCTTGTACCCTAACAGGAGCTGGTGCACGTAAAATCTGTTCGTGGGTCTAAAGCCCTCCATGTTAACCCAACCTATGGGGTGTCGATTTCAGGTGCTGGGTCTCTCGTCTGGAATTGCCTCAAAATTAGGAGATCCCGAGTTAAGATCTTTCTTTCTTCCACTAGGACTCATTAAATTGGAAGCTGCTCCCTTTCGCCCATCGCCGTCCCATAGGAGGATCTGGCACCGCTCCGCGATTGCTAAACGGCATTTGAAACAAAAGCAGTTTATTATACTTATAAACAACAGTTTATTATATATTAAAGTTTCACGTTGATAAAAAAAAAAAATCTTCCTTCTTTTTGACACAAAAATCAGAACTTTTGATTTGGTTTTAAAATGCTACTTTTCCCGGAATAATTTGAAATGTTAATTTAATTTTACCAACTAAATTTAGATTTTTAACAGTTTTTATATTTAGCACCACGTCTGTACTCATTAAATGTTTGGATAGTATATTGTTCAATTTTCTTAAATTAAAACCAGTAAAATTTCGGTTAAAAAATTTGACCATGCAGGGGGAAAAATCATCATTTGTTTACTTTTTATTAAATAAAAACATTTTGAAGCATCACCATTGTGGTTAAGCAGTAGAAATTTTGTTCTTATAAAATTTATCAATTCTTAGAAAAGGAGCCTGAAGTTCACAGATTTTATTTGAACACGATAAACCAGTTACAGTACCTTTAAAACTTTTTAAATTCTTAATGCTAATGGTTTGGGCTTAAAAAATCAAACCTTTTTTTGTGAGTGGAGGGGTGAGGAAAAAAGCACTTGTTGGAAGAGTTTTTTTTTTTTTTCAACAATAAATTGAAATGTAAGATATAAAAATTAGTTTTTTTTTTGTCTGATGTTGGAAAGAAAGCACAAAAAATACATGGCATTCGTGATTAGAAAGCCAGATCGCGTGTTCTATTTCAAACTCACCACCGTGTACAGGTGGTAAAAGTGTGCATCTTAAATTCGAGGTTCCAAAAGTCTTCTGCCCAATTATTAGCAACTTTCAAGGTGCACCAACGTTTAGAAATCTCTTAAACTTCTGAAGAGAGTCTAAGCAAATCTATGTATATATAAATACGCTAAGCAAAACCTTAGTGTCCCTTTTGCAGCGCACTGCGCGAACGGATGACCGTGAAATTCGGCAAGTTAAAGTTCGTATGGAATTGTTTGTGCGAATGTTAAAATTTTCGTGTAGTTGTGCTAATGCACCGTAAAAAATTAGAGAAGTAATTTGGCACGCAGTATTTAGCGCCAAGACGGGCGATGGTTCCATTGTTGTGTCAATTTTGAAATAACAACACTTAGTTTCAGCCAGAGACGGCCCGAGGGGCCCCAGGCGAAGCGAAAGAGTGGGGCCTCTTCTCTATCATGTCTTATGAGATAGCAATAAAATGGCCCAGGAGCGGGGCCTCTATAAGCGCGGGGCCTTAGGCGACCGCCTACATTCGCACCCCCCTTGGGCCGGCCCTGTTTCAGCAGTACTATAGGGTTATAATATTACAACAAAATTTGCAAAAAGTGGAGTTATTCCCCAGTTCGGTGATACGCCAATGTCTAAAGTGTGCTTTAGCAATGTGCTTGGCGACTTTTTTTAGATGGCGGTAAGTGCGCGAAGTGTTGTAAATTCCATGTTTAAAAGCAGTGGGAAAACCTTAACGGAGAGAATAATATTTACTATTCGTTCCGGGCAGGTCGGAATCCAAGAGACGCTGCGCAGAAACGCGCCAATTCGACAATTTCTTCATAAACTCCCGACAGGCAGTATGCTAAACCAAATTTTCTCCAAAAATATTATTGTAGAAATACCTCAGCAATTAAGAGGGAGTAAAAATAGTATTATTAATGAAGTGTATGGAAATATTTCCGAGAACATACTCTCAGATAACATATTGAAGTCAGTTATAATAGAACCTAAAAATGATGATTGAACTTTTATTAATGTTAATAATCGAATGTCAGGCGCGGATCCAAGGGGAGGGCGGTGGGGGCGATCGCTTCCTTCTGGGCGAAGCCCAAAAATCTGTTAAAATATATTATGAAATTATAATGAAAATTATGTAGCCTTTTTCTAAGAGGTTTATTGTGGGTACTACTCCCTGTCCTTTTTAATCATCGCCCAGATTTTTATCAGTAAAATAATTAATTACATTAATTGGTATAATTATTATATTAATTAATTATAAAATGATTTTGCGTATTCTCCCCCCCCCCGTTTCAGGTACAAAATCGTCCCCTCCTTGAGTAATTTCTAGATCCGCCCCTGTCGAATATCTGATGAATAGAGAACATATCACCGTAGCTACGATAATATAATTTGTTATGATGACAGTGAAATCAATAACAATCCAGTAGAGTTTTTAAATTTTTTGACTGTGAGTGGTTTGGTTTTTCTTTTCGGTTAGCCGGGAGCAAGTGAAAAATTACCAAATAATTGTGATCTGCGTAAAAATCTTACAAACCTAATGCGATTTCCAGTACATAGTTGTTTATCCCTTTCCATATTTTGGAAGTTTAATTTAATTTCGTATTTTTATTCAATTCCACACGTTTCCAGAAATTTCCCATTATGTAACCAATAAGCATACAAATTTCTTTTTAGTGTATTGATATTTTTGTATTTATTTTATTCTGTATCTAAGTACTATTTTGTATACGGATTAAAATTTCCGCCTTTTTGGGGGGGGGAAAGACAGTGTTCCAGAAGTAGTTTTTAAACGTTTCCCAGAAAAAACAGTTGGCGGGATTTGCACCTGGCTAAAAAAAAAAAAAAAAATAATAACAGAGTTTGCCACCACATAAGTTAGTAAACTGCATCATTATACTAATAAGAAACTTAAATAAAAAGGAAGCATTAGTCCATGGAACAGGAATGCGCATCATCAAGTTTATACATCGTTTGCGAAGTTTGAACTGGAACCGCAAGCAATAAAAGAATTTTAATTCCACCTAGAAAATATTCTGGTACTATTTTACCACATCCTTTCAAAAAACTCAATTTCCAAATATACCTGCATTTGCGATGTTAGTAAATAAATCTCAAGGACAATCATTCGGAAAAAGGGCACTTTAGTAGGTTCCAGTGTATAGGGAATGGTGAGACATATTCTTTGACAGAAGAACTTTAATCACACTCAAATTAAAAAAAATAATGCTTTATGGTCCAATTTCGACCACTGGCAGACAACTAGTACATATAAAAGTGTTTTTTGTGGCACATTAAAATATTTTCATGCTTTTTATTTAGATTTAAGGATTTCTCATTACCACAGTGTTTTTGGTTCCACTACTTTACGAGGACGTATACCGCATGTACTGGGTGAGTTTTCGGGCAACCTTACAGTCCGGAGCAATGCCGTATATTATCTACTGAATACTAATATGGCACTGTAAAATCATATTTTTGTTTTAAAAAACTGAATATTTATAGGGGTGCCACTTCCGGAGACTCGGTTTAATTATGATATTTTCCAACTGAATAAGTACATAGAATAGTAGAATGATACTTTATTTTCGAAGACTGAATTTTTTTTTTTCTGTAGGGGCGCTAAATCGGTGTTTGCTCAAAGGCGACTGACACATCCGCGACGGCCCTGCTTAGTTCCATCTAAAAGATCGCCAGAAAAAGTGCATTCTGATTCTGATATGTTTCCCATAAAAATGCCGAGAATAAAAACTGATACCGAAGTTTTGCAGAAAGTTAAACAAGATTTGACACATTCAAAAGGATCTTTACCCAATGTGGACGCTGCTAATGAAGGTGAGCGGAAAAAACGCCACTTTTAATAGTACTCTACTTTTAATAGTTTTATGATGTAACATAATCGTTATATGCTAGTTGATGAGGTAAGGAGCGTAGCCAGAAATTTTTTTCGGGGGGTTGTATGAGATATAATTTTGTATTGATAAACTTAATTTCTTATTGATGACAAAAATCTGAAAGCTCTTATTAACTATAATTTCGAAAGTTTAGCAAGGGTATATTCCCGATATCCCAGTCCCTGTTTACGCTCCTGCAGTGACGTTAGAAATAAGAAGGGAAGTATTTATTATTGTGTGTATTATTTCTATGGTAGGAAAGGGGGAGGGTTGGGACTCGAGCCCCCACATACCTTTGATTTTTAGTTGGTGGTTCGGTATACCTGGCTCTGTGTCTAGAGTGGGTATAGTTTTTACTGTTTTGATACTGCAGTTTCGGCGCTTTGTGTCGGGGACTTTTGTTATACAGAGTAACTGGGAACCTGGCGTTTAATTTAAAAAAAAAAAAAAGGAATTAATCTGATGAGTTGGTCATGGTTGGCCAGTCCGCTATTGTCACCTTTTAACCCATTGTTTGTTGAATATTTGTTATAATATTATCTTTTTGGTCTAGCAATATATCATCTTATTTATCGTGCACCTCTAAATCGTTTCGGCGCGAAGTATTGTCTCCAGAAGTGTTTTAACTCTAGAACTGGTTTTTCTTTAGATTCGCGCCTTTGGTGACTCTTTATTCTTGTTCTTTGTACTTTTATAATTGTATTTCATTTGTATGTATTTTAGTGTTTATTTCTTGTGTCCTTCATGTTTTTCTTTGTTCTTTGGAGTCTTAATCCCCAGTGGGAGTTCTGTAACTTAATGTAAATTTTTGGATTCAAATTAAGTTCGTGGGCTCGGCGCCGGGGGTATGCCCTTGGTCCGGGGCGGCCATCCAGGTTTTCCCCGGGGGGGGGTATTGGTTGGCGTAAACCGCCTTTGGCGGTCGCTCCCCCCCCTGTGGGTGCTTCCCCCCATACCTTTGGAGGATGATAGAATATAACCATATATCGGTGTCTTTTCGGGTGTCCCTATCGGTGTCCAGAATCCATGAAAACATACTGAGCCCCCCCCCCCCTCCCAACCTACTGAACTGCGCCCCTATCGGAATGAGAGGAGACCTAGCGTTGAGCTATGGCTTATTATTACTGGTTTTCTTTTTATAAGTGCAAGAGCTTATTCTGATTTACGGTAATTTATCTTGTTAGCTCTTTGTTTTTAAATAATAAATTTTAGAATAAGGAAAATTTATAAGTATATATATTTCTATATAAATATTTTTATTTTTGATAATATTCAATTTAAACATTGGTATCTTATTTCAAAGATGCCTTTTTAAAAATTAAATTATGGTATTAATAAGTCAAAAACAATTTTTTAAAAATCTTTAAATTAAATGTTAGTGTAATTGTAATGTTTTTAAACAAACATTTACATGCTGGAAAAAAAAAAAAAAACAGCAACACTTTTTAAAGGAAACTGGTTTAAAATGATTTAAAACTCATTTCTTAAAATGTAAAATATTGGCTATATATAACTGTGATTAAAATTAATTAGTTTTGTTAAAATAGTTAATTAGTTTTGTTAGAATAGTTTTAATATTTATGTTTACTATTTTTGATATTGAAAAGCTTATTGCCCCTCACAGACTTTGATTAAACATCTGTAAGCCTTCTTATGAGAAAGCTTAAACTGTCTACATCACCTCATTAATGCAAGGGAGTATATTTTACTTATTGGGAATTTCTGTAAGAGGGCTGTATAAAAAGTAAAAGTTTGTATTTATTTACATTACTTACATTCCTGAAAATTTTATTCGACACAATAAAGTAACTTTGTAATTAATTACATATGTCCAAGATCAATATTTAAAGAAGAAAACCCAAGAAAACAAGTGCTATTACAGTATTAACTTTGTCTGCAAACAATCATCTGATCGCTGACATTAACGATAGCTCTTTACGATTTAAACGAAGCAATTTTCTGGTTTTATCTGATCTAGTCTTCAAATTTCTGTACCAACTTCGAATGTTGTGGTAGGAATACTGACGGACGTCCGACGTGTCCAAAAATCGCACGAAGTTTACAATGCAATCCTCTGTTTTGCGGTGACTTTTCATAAGTTTCTCAAAACTGTTTCGTGGCTTTAAATAATAAAATTCAAGGTCTTCCAATAGAAATGATAATAGATAATGTAAATTATCTGACAATCTTTAAAAAAAAAAAAAAAAAAACTGTACTTTATAAAACACCTTTTTACGTGACATATATAAGTGCTGATGAGAAAAAACGAATTATTATGCATATTAAATTGGAATTATTGATCAATTTTTCGAGGGAGGGGGGCGCAATTATGGCCTCCGGCCTAGGACGCAAAAATGTGTAAATCCGGCCCTGAAAATGAGCCCGAACTCATTTCTCGTGGGGTGCCCTCCATGGGTGTCTTCATAAGGAAGGGGTCCTAACCCGTATCTACTCTAATTTTCGGAGGAAACCATGGAAAATTTACGAATGGTTAGGTCGTCGGATGCGACCTAGTTTTGAACCAGGCACCTCCCGTCTCCCAGTTAATGCGCTATGCGCTCGGCCACTGATGGGGCTCCAGAGTATGAGCTTGCCGTTGTAGTACACTTTTAAAATATTTCTACTGCAAAATAGATTTTATCAAAATCGTATAGGTTTATGTTGTTTATATAAGACCGCCGTTCGTGGCGATCTCTTCAGACAGATTGTGACAGAAAGCCAGCAACTTTCTCTACTGCCCCAGCAGCAACCGATGATGTTTAGACGTGGACCCTGCCCGTCGCCATCATAACGGTGTAGTTCGAAAAAATCATGTGATTTTGGTACATAAGTACAAATAAACTAATTATGTCAGACACTTCAAAATTTTGAAACTGTCTCTTTACATGCTGTACTACATACTGAAATAAACGATAAACCTGTATCAATTTCAAAACTTTTAGAAAAAATTCTTAAAAATGGGAAATTTTCACAAAACGTGTCACTCTTCGAAAAATCCTGCAGCTCAGATCCGTGTTTAAGAAATTTTTCTGAAAATTTCACAAAAGGCACAGCTTTTTCGCTTATTGCAGTGTGTAAAGCAGCTTATGAAGAACCATCTGGAATTTTTTGGAGACCATGGTGCTATTAGTTTATTTCAATTTGTGTACCAAGACTAAAAACAGTTTTTTTTTTCTTCGAAGAACAGCGATGTTGCCGACATCATATAAAAGAAGCTGGATCATCCACGGCAGGGCCGGCCCATTGACCTTGAACTGAAGAAGACGGAGCATTGGGGCAGAACCCGTGTTCGAACATCTCGGGCGAGAAACCCACAAACAGCTGATCTTTGTTGTTGTTTGGAAGATCGCGCGCGTTGCATTGCGTATCTCGGCGCGTTGATATACAGCTATGTTTTAGCTCTAGAAACCGCTCAAAACATCGTCAATGAGCATTTTAAAATTAATTCTTACTTCCCTTTAATACACAACCTATTAGAATAGAATATTAATATTTAATTCATTGCTATTGTGTCTTTCTTTAATAATAAATGATTAATTTTCGCTATTGTAAAGACAAAAATTAGCTAACTGGAAAGAGTACTAATTAAAAAATACAAACTTTTTGTATTTTAACTTCCCAAGAATTATTACATATCTTAGTAATCGATAATTTAAAATATTTAATTGATGAGGAAATTATTTTCATGGTAGACAAAAATAAATAGATCAAAATAATTTTCAAAAGATAAAGAAGGAATTATCCAAATGTTGGACCAAAATAAATACAAATTAATGAAGGGAAAAAAAAAACATTTTATTAATTAATCCACCACTTAAAAAGTACACCAACAGTTCTTGAATATAAAATACAGATCACTTAAACAAATATGTTTACTCTTGCATTCCCTAATTTTGGCACTCAAAATACATATTTTTAAAAACAATTACAATTCATCGCAAAATTTAATGCAGTAGGCTAATAAGTGGATAAAAAATAAGATGCTTTAATGAAGGAAAAAATATAGATCCATGTTTATTAAGAATTTTAAAATATTTGTTTAATATTAAATAGATAACTATGTAAACTATTGTTTAATTAAGGAGCTGAATAATAGAAAATGCTAAGAAAAATCTAGGAATTTTAAATATCTTATTCAATTTAGAATTACACTCCTTCATTTTAAAATTATTTTAGAAAAATTAGTAAAATTTAACTAATAAAACACTGGCAAAAAGGTAAATTAAGACTAGAATAATGGGGATCAGATGGGTAATTTAGAAATTTAATTAATTTTGTTTTTTATTGAAATTATTGAATGAGGATGGGGTATATATTCACCACTATACTACAAGTATAAACACCCTTATTAAATACAAAATTACTACAAAAAAGCATTTTTAACCCAACTCATTGAAAACAATAATGCTTGTTAAAATTGAAAAATTGCAACTACTGGTTTTTAAATAAAATTAATTTAGTGAATGTTTTCCTTATATTTTTACAATTATTTTTTTAATTATATGAGGAGGTTGCATGGGGTGCATTCTTATTTGTAATGCCTCACTATGGCACAGTGGCTATGCCACTGAAAATGGTAGATAGCCGAAGTGTGAAGGTCCCAGGTTCGGGTCCCATCGCGCGGCTGTCGATCTAGCGGTCTGGAGTTTTGGTAGGTTTTCTTCAGATGTAACGTGAATACGCGTTAGACCCCCTTAGAAAGTCCTCCTACCAAGGCACCCCCCTGGCAGATCGCCCTAGTGCAGTAGCGGATCCAGGGGAGGGGCTAGGGGGCTTCAGCCCCCCCAAAAGAGATTGCTCAAGGGTAACATTCTGCTTTATTATACACTTTAAATAGCTAAAATGGTCATATTTTATTACTTAGCCCCTCCCAAAAGCCTAATACATTGGTTTAGACTAAAATTTTGATTTATAGTACATTTTAATTGGGTGAAATAAGCTTTTTAAAAAATTTAGCCCCTCCCAAAAAAAATTTCTGGATCCGCCACTGCAGCGTTGCCATAATCACACACAACGACTTATTTGTCAATTATACATTTTACTAAAATTATAAAATGATTATTTTCAGCTTCATGGTCAAACATATGGTTTTCGAGGCATTTAAATAAATTATTTACATTAATTTTCTTCAAAACTTGCTGTGTCATGTAAAGAATAATTTTTTTCCCCCAAGACCAAATGCTTTTCAGTCTGGCGAAAAACAATTTCTGTGTGTTTGCATAATATTACAACATCATTTGCTGGTACAATTAACACAGCATCAGGTAAAAATGCCTTATAGGCTATCAGCCCAGATTTTTCTCCATTAGATAATATTGCAGAAATGCAAAGTTCACACGTTAAAGCTTTTAGCAATTGTCTTCTAACAAAACCTGCTACATATTGAACAACATCTTGAATAAAATTATTGAGTCCAACAGCTGGTAATTGATCATCTAGTTCAGTGTTATCATCCTCTGCATCTGATTCATCGGAAGAGGAGACATAGACATCTAGTTTCCTTGTGCTATTTCTATGATGATCAAAGAAAGTTTTCATTTAAATGAATATAGTAAAACATTAAATAAGGTGTAATTTAACGTCTAAAATCATACTTACGTGAAAAAAGAGTATTCCTGGCCGGCTTTAGCATTACAATTGCTACACAAGAGTTCACCATGTTCAATGTCTGGGCGCAAAGTCGAATGTTTCCCACAATCACGTGATCGACTGGCTGGAGATGTTCGAACCAAAAACTGGTTTACCGCTCGCAAGCGTGCTCCGTCTTCTTCAGTTCAAGGTCGATGGGCCGGCCCAAAGGGGGGTGCGAATGTAGTCGATCGCCTAAGGCCCCGCGCTTAAAGACGACCCGCTCCTGGGCCATTTTTTTTGCTTTCACATTAGACCGAGCTTGGTAGATGGTTGCTTGCTATATATCCCCCTCCCAAAAAAAAGAAGAGAAACTAAAACTAATATGTACTAGCAGTGCTATTAGTAACTTAATAAGACATGATAGAAAGAGGCCCCGCTCTTGAGCTTCGCCTGGGGCCCCACACTCTCCTTGGGCCGGCCCTGTCAACGTGATAGATTTAGTACGGTGCAATCAGTCCAAAAAACGGCCTAACCGCAGCATCCAAAGTAAAAGTTTCCCCCCAACTCCAAACTGTTCTATACAGTCCACCAGTGGCGCAGCGACGGGGGGGGTCCAGGGGGTCCGGACCCCCCCTATGAGCTAAGGGGCCGCTATGAGCAGGCTCCGTTTATCTACAGGGCGAGTGGAGCCCATGGGCCACCAATTTAAAGGGCCCATTTTTTCTCTTTTGCTTCTTTTTTTTCCAAATTTATTCTCTAAAAAGTGTCTTTTCTTTAAAAAAAAATCTTTTTAAACTTTCTATCCATAGTTGGCTTGAAAAAGAGGACGCAAGATAAAATCATCAAAGGCTTCCAGCAAGCACCGTCATAGAGACTCCTTAGGCAATAAATCTCCAGTCGTGTCTCTGATAGGGAATTTGTGGGGCTAGGATGGACGAATCGGACAATGTAAAGGGGAGTAATTCGCACCCTTGTAGCTCAAAGGAACGGAATATCCTCAGAAAGAAACTATTCATGCTACAATTAGCTGATAACAAAATTGTCATGAAGGAAAGCGGAAAATATATTGCCTATATTGTAGTCTTCAAGCACACCACTCTTCTTTTCTTGAGATAAACAAGCCACAGTATTCAAATAGTGAATATACACCGCACACACACACAACAAAGAATAAAAAAGAGGGTCTGCTGGGAGCTTAGATGTGGTATAACTGAATTTCGAATGGTTCAGTGAATTCACTTAAGTTGGATGCCTTTAATTTGTAAGCAGAAGTTTAAGTTTTGGGTTCTTGTTCTTTGTTTCTTACGATCATGAATTCGTCCAGTTTAAAAAGAAAGAAAACCCAAAGTGAAACGTTTTTATCTTTCTTCGAGAAGAAAAATTAAAGCCGATGATGCTGATCGTGCAGCATCAAAGACTGCTGATAGTATGGACGGGCCCGAACCCGGTGAAAAATCTGTTGCACCGAAAGAAACCTTTGAGGGTGCTGAATCTCAAGCTCATCCTCTTGATATGGGGCTCTAAATTAACAAAGAGGTAAACTTTACTTGATTAAATTTCAAAATAACTTTACACAACAGAGGAGGTGGAATCACACAGACGTGGTTCATAATTTATTATCAGTAAAAATCTTAATATAAAAAGATCTTTCAAGTATAATCTAGCAGATGGTTGAAGTGGTTTTTATTTATAATTACCCAAGAATTTTCTAAACATAGACAATCGTACTTGCATGTATACAAGATGTAATGATCCAACTTATAAAGATTATTTAAAACTATATCATAAGCTTATTATTACTGGCAACTACAATGTAGTCAATGATAACAAATACATTAAATTACCTTTTTTTGAATTCCAGTTTGTGTCAAATATTATTACTTTTTAAACACATATTATGCTAAAATATATGAAGAGCTGTTTATTTATTTTATTAATTTCTTAGGTAATGAAGGATCGAGGTAATATAACAAATAAGGATTTTGAGACTTTACACAATCGACTCACAAGACGAGATTCACACATTTTTTTAATTTCCTTGTTTTTTAAATAAATCATACATGATGAATCAATAAGTTCATAATTAGCCTATTGAAATTTTTTTTCCTGTCAATTGAAGAATCAACTATTGCATTTATTTTTTTACAAAACTTGAAATAGTGAACGCATGTTTTGTACTTGCAGCAGATATATTAAAAAGTAAAAGTTTTTTTTAAAATTAATTTCAGTTTTTCTGAGTAAAAAATTTTTAAACATTAAAGTTTTAAAGAATTTTAATAGGAAAATTAAAATTGCGTGAATAATGTGATAAAATATTACTTTTACAAGAGATACCATTATTTAAATAATGTCTTTAATTGTTGTCATGGAGAGTAATTTTTAAATTTACAGTTATTCTTTTATTAATTCTATTTTAAAGTGCGATAGCTAGAATAAACTACTTGAAAAACATAAGACTACTTGTTTATTATCTTCCTTTTTAAAGACCACTGGGGAAGAGTTCTCTTAAACAGTCCCCGTTTTAAATCACCTTTATCTCCTTTATCTCTCCCCCCCCCCCCCGCAAAAAAAGAGCTTTATTTAGTACATGAATTTAAATGTTCGGTGTAATAAATCTTTCAAAATATGACTGTATAGTTAGGCAAGTCGGAGTGTCCAGACTGGGTAATTTTTCTTATTTTTTACCAACTATGCGAAAAACAAATATTTAGCCAAGTATCGAATACATATGGAGAGCTGCTCTTTTGGCTCTTGGCTTTTGACTCTTTGCGGTACATTGTGTGAATTTCCTAGAAAAAGTAGACTATATTTTTGAAATCAGGTTTGAGGTAAACAATGTACCATAAACATGGGAGAATTTCTCACGGGTGTACTGAGCCCGTTTAAAATATTTCAGGGAAATATTTCAGCCACAGCACCCCCAGCTCCCCTACTTTCTACGTCCCTGAATAGACCTACAATCTATGTATGTGAGCTGATGTATAATTTTGTGAATAGATTTCTTCAATAATGAATTTCTTCAATTGGCATGTTTCATGTTTGTATGATAATTGTATATAAATAATATTTTACAATTTCTATTTAGTTAAAATTTGAACGGGATTTATTAATTTTTCTTTTCAGTATTTTTCTTTGGATATATTTTGTATAAGAGTACACGATATGCGGAGTTTGTGTGTATTTATTAGAGCTATGTTTTATTAAAAAGGTTTTTAAAAGAGGAGAGATACTTTTTAATGAATAGAATAAATATGAACATAGGACTAGAATTAGAACACCTGAATGTATTTTATTTAGTGTTAAGAAACAAAGAACTCCACCATCTCGAAAAGCGGTCGTTAACGATTAGAGGCTTACATTTTCCGTTAGTTCTTTCGTTTTTCTTATTAGAATGTATAAAAGCTTTATAACTAGCAATTTTATTACAATAATACATTTTTATAATGGCAAACGTTATTTGATTGATTTGCATTATACCGAACAATTGAAATTTCTGCAAGACAAAAGTCTAACAGCTAACGTTAAATTTATGCCAAAGTATCGGGGGGAGGGATATGAATCCCTATATCCCAGTGGCTATACGCTGGCTTGCCAAAAGGGGGAGACAGTGGCGGATTTTCCAATAGGCGCATGAGGCGCGCGCCTCGGGCCTCATATTTCTAAGGGGCCTCCAAATTCGGTTTTCAGAAAGAAAAAAACTATATGTAAATATCTGTTCAAGAGACATTGTTCATAGTTTCAGGATTGCTTCTAGAGTAGAAAGCGTTTTTGAACAATCTTTTCTTTGGGGACTCCCTTTCCTCTTCACAGCATTGGACCAAAATCTAAACTAATACTTTAATACGAATACTTTTAGTTTATAAGTAATTGGTGCTTTAATTCCGTATTTCACTGTAAAAATATCCAGAAACATTCCTTGGAAATTAGGATAAGTTAGACTTACAAATACTATACAGAAAATATACATTTCCCTTTGAAAACTTTACTGTTTCGTTCAACCCGTCACTTAACCGAATAGTGGTCTCACGACCTTAAAAAACAGGCAGTTCACTTAAAAATGACTAGAATTGTAAAAAAAAAAATAATTAAAAAAAATTCCAGTAGTGTTCCTTGAAAATAATAGGCAGCTGAGGTGCCCTAAATTCCAAGGAAAGTTGCACGAAAATACCAAGAACTTTACTGAACAATATGCAATTCAGTGGATCTTTCCTGGGCTGTTCAATAAAGTTCCTGGTATTTTCATGCAACATTCCTTGGAATTTTAGGGCCCTCAACTGTCCATTATTCCCAAGAAAAATTCCTAGATTTTTTTTGCATTGTTTTAATTTGCTCACTATATTTTATCCAAAAAAATACAGGTGCAGAGAGTCCCTATGCCTTTTTCCTATCCGGAATCAATTAGTTGGGTTGGGTTGGGGGATTACGGCCAATTATCTACAAGTGGGATCTATGCCGATGGGTGTGTGTGCTCCCCTTGGGGGGTCTTTCTAAGGGATTCTAACCCCTATTTACGCTAAGTTTTGGAAGAAACCACGGAAAATTCCTAACGGTTAGGTTGGCGGACGCGACCTGGTTTTGAACCAGGCACCTTCCGTCTCCCAGTTTAGAGTGCTATGCGCTCAGCCACTGGTTGGGCCGCACTGAATCAGATTGCGGCTCAGTAGCTGGTATTGCAGTAGGACATTCAAATACACCTGCTTTATAGATTGCCGCCCCCCACCCCCAAATCAAAAAGTGTACAGTCTGATAAGAATATTTCTCATTTTAAAAGAGAAAAGATTGAACCGCTTTATTCTACAGCTTGAGATTGAAAAATTTGTCAAAAATTAAATATTTTATATTTTTCAGCCGTTCTTCATTTAAATGATTTAGGAAAGGACACTCTGTATTCAGTGAAATTTTCAAATATACCTAGAATATATAATTGTTGTTGGTTGTCACAATGTAAAAGAAATTGGAAACAATAATTTATCTTCTTTCGAAAAATCACTAAAAATTAGAAATTTAAGCTAGGGATAACCGATTTTATCTTTTTTTGGAATCGAAACTTTCCGAGTATGCAATGCTAAAAAATTGCTGACCAATAATTAAAAAGATATGAGCTCATACATGTGCGATAACACTTTTTTTGGGGGGGGGGATTTGGGGAAGATATTTGATAGTTAAAAAAAATTATTGAAAAATTAAAGAAAGCAATACTTAGAGTCACCGAAATTTCACATGCGTGCAAAGTTTCAGCTCGATCGGATGATAGTGGGTTAAAATCGATAGACAAATTTTGAACTGGAATGTCATACACAGTTAATTAAAAACTTAAAAAACAAATGATGATTAATTTAATTTTTTGTTTTCAACTAGAAAATATTTATGATAACTATATTATAAATACGGCATGTATTTTATAGTCGCAGATGAAAATGCTAAACATTAATAATAAGCCTAGGACCGAAGCTTAGAGCATACCCATTTACCCATTATAAAGTGGAATTTATTTTTAAGTCAATAATATTTTTTGTACTTTGACTACTTAAAGTATTGTTTTTTTAAATTTCTCTTGTAGTTTTTTTTAATTCTATTTAAAATATAGAATAATGTGTGTATATTATTCATACCTAATTACTCATTATTAATAGTCCTAAACTTATTGACAGTTTTTGAATAAAGACAAAAATTAGACTAAACAGAAAGTTTACTTTTAAACTGCTTAGTTTTGCAGTTCCAAACGGGAAATTTATGAATATATTTAAATATTTATAAATATATGTTCTTGAAGGAATGTTAAATTTTTGGTTCATTTTATCCAAGTAAAGAATTCTTTTGAACTTTGTGATGTCAAAGTCATGTTTCTGATCAAGTTTCCCTTGTTCTGACCTTCAAAAGTACCTGTTATGTAGTTAAAGTTTTCATGACTGAAACAAGACATTTGCCAGTGGTCCACAAAAAGTAATTTGACGTAATTAATTAACAGTGAAAAATAATCAATATAAAACTGCAGTTGTTGGGTTATACTTAGACGTATGCTGGTGTTTATTTAGTGTTAATCATGAAAAGTGAAACGTAGTACAAAAATTATTGAGATAAAAAATGTTTTTTAAGATGAACAAATCTATAAACATAAAAATTATTTTAAAATTTTAATACTCCTTTTGTAGCAAGCCCTGACTATCGGACGGACACTTGGTGCTCGTGCCCTGGGCACACATGGAGAAATAAGCCAAAAAATTGAGTTTAACACGATATACAGGGGCACAAAAATTGAGCCAGCTAAAGGACACAAAATCTGAAAAGTGCCCTGGGCACAAAAGTGTTATAGTGAAAGTCAGGCCCTGGTTTGTAGACATAAACCACATATAAAAAGAATTAAAGCATTTTAAAATAATTAGTAATAATGTAAAGGAGTTAGAGTTAGTGATTTTTTTTTTTTTTTTGGAGGAGGGAGGCCTCAAAATTGAGTTGCGCCTCGGGCCTCTCAAGAGCAAAGTCCGCCACTGGGGTGGGGGAGAATATAGGTATTCCCACTGATTCTGCGCTTTCTGGGGGCCTGAGGGTAAAATTTCAAATGTTTTCTGTAAAGGTAAAATTCGTGAAACATTTCTTCCGGGGAAGGGATGACTGCTGAGTTCCTGTCTGAGACGACCATTCCCCCCCCCCTTCCCCTAGAAAAACTTATATGGGTGTCATTTACGGGGGCCCTGTGAACAGCAACATGATCATTTAAGGGGAGGGGGGGTCTGATCTCCCGAGTTCTGGACCCCCCCTAAAAAAAAATTCTGGCTGCGCTACTGCAGTCCACATATTGTTTGGTAAAAAGTTACACCATTTTTAACGTCGGGTTTGGGGGAGGAGGGGGAGAAGTTGGTAAATTAGTAGTTCTTATCTGTTTTTTTAAATATTTCGAAAACTATGCACTTTAGTGCAAAAGTGCCATTTACAAAAATAATCTCAGGGATGAGAATACACAAATATGAAAAAAGAGGAAAAGTACGTGAGTGTAATTTCGACCTCAAGCAAAGTTCAAGCGCGCGGTACACATTTTTGATATATATATACATATTACAGTAATTTTATATCAACAATAAATATGTTACAGTTATTTATTAAAATATTCTTATTTAAATTATAATTTATTATCTTTAAAAAATTCCAAAACACTTACAGGTATGGAAAATCAAAAAATCAGTTTTGGAGCAGTCTTGGAGCAGAAAAATCTCAGTTTTGGAGCAGTCTTGGAGCAGAAAAATCTCAGTTTTGGAGCAGTCTTGGAGCAGAAAAATCTCAATATTGGAGCAGCTTGGAGCAGAAAAATCTCACTTTTGGAGCAGTTCAAATGCATAATTATAGCAAGAAAATGTAGATTTGTAGCAGTTAATTTCAATTAAAAAGCTGTTTAAAGCTTCTGTGAGTGTGATTAATGGAAGTGTAATAAACAGTAAAAGGGGGGGGGGAATTGTAGTAAACTAAAAAAGAAAGAAAAAAACAATATTCTAAGTTAGAAAACATTTATTACTAGATATGAGAAGAAAAAAAAAAAAAGACTTGATTTAAATTAATCAAATCTAAGTGCATTTTTTCTTTGTAGTTGAGACAAATGATAATTGTAGATGTCTATTTTTTTTCTAATTCTTTTAAGTATTACGACATGTTATCTTTAGATTCTTTTAAAAGAACTTGACCACTTTCTATAACAGATGTCTTTTTTTTGTAAACCATCTGAAATCATTCTTAATGAAACCATCTGAATTGCATTCTTATTCATTCTTCTTAAATAGTTAATAAATAATTAATTAATTCTTTTAATTAATATTTTTTATTTCTTTTAATTTATAATTAAAATTTTTGTTAAATAATTTTAAACTATTTTATAAATATTTCATTTTTAGTTCACCATTTTAAATCAAAAGGATAAATCATACTTTTTTTTAATAATTAATTAATCTTTTTTATTTTTATTTATTTATTTTGGAAATTGGCCAAAAAAACTGTTCTTTAAATGAAAGCAAAATGTAGTCAAATTTTACTTTATTTGATTTATATTGCATCTTACTTGTAGTAATAACCACACCTCTACAAGTTTGTGGAACAAAATGGTCGCTACAAATTCGGAGTTGCATTTTATCGGAGCGCTTTTCTTTACCATTGTTACTGCCAGATGTACGCTCATAACACGTAACCGTTCGCCCGTATAGTGGCTTTCGGCCGCGTCTTTCTACTTCCGCGAAGTCGTGAATTGGCAGGAGTGGACAGAGACATCGGCCGGTCGAGCCAAGGGCGGGTTAAAGGGGGGGGGGCGGAGGGGACGAACGCCCCCCTCCCCGGGAAAAAAAAATAATGTAAAAGATCCTATTTTACTTCCATAAAATGGATGTATATGTCAAGATTGCGTTATCAGTTCTTTCCCAGATCATTAATATGTATGTGTTTTAAAACATGCAATCTTCCAGTAAGTTGCAAAATCACGGTAAACACGTCGCGTTCGGCATCTACCAGACGCATTGCGTTGTTTCCCCGCTAAGGAAAAAGCGAAATGCGGGGCCCCTTTCGGGGGCATTTCGCATACGTCACGGGCTTTCACTTGCTTCTATAAAAACCAAACACTGATGGGCTATTCTCACAGCTCGACGACATGAAAGCGAATTCCAATCTCCGAAGTCATGTGATCACATTTTGGTATGGATAGTGGGAGAGGCTCAGCCATGCAGTTACAGATAGAGTTCCAATCTAAAGTCCATGGGCTTAGCTCTCCCAACGGGATCAGGTGCAGCTGGTGGGTTTGCCGTAACTAACGATAACGGGGTTGCTTTCGTGCGCATCGTTGCCGACTTTTCGCAACTTCTTCCCAATTCTGACATTTTCCAACTTTCCATTATACTGCTTTTAAGAGTTTTTTCTTTGTTTGTTTTTTTTGTTTTTTTTTTCGAGGGAGGCGACAAAAATGTAAAACTCTTAGTTTTGGCGCAGTTTGGCGCAAAATTCGAATTTTTTGCAATTTTGTAGCAGGATTGCGCTTAATGTGGAAATTGGCGCAGTTTGGCGCAAATTTTCCATCCCTGCACTTATGTACAATTTTAGATGCAGAACATTCAATAATGAAACAGAGGTTATAATTTAAAGGATGATCTTAAGCATTTTCACAAAATCTACAGTCGAGACAAAATCCTAGCTTTACAAAACAATTTTAATCTATTCTTTTGAAAGTGAATGCAATGTAATTTTTTTTTTAAATTACCTGATTTTCCATGAACTGCTTCTCATAAAATTCCAGAATATCATTATTAAATATTTCAAGCTTGCTTCCATTCATCTAGTACAATTCATTATAAAATAGCCCAAGAGCACAGAACATAACATAGCTCAAGAAAAATATATTCAAAATGTTAAAAGTAATTTAACTTTTCTCTTACATCAGAAAATGAAATCAATCCTGCAACTTTTAAAAGTTACAGTTTACACACTTAGTGTGTAAACTGTAAAAAAGCACTTATTTGTCATTTTTTCCTAATACAGCTCTCTCGAACATATCTTTTATATTATAAGAAGTTGTTTTTCTTTTTTTGGATGGTGGTTTCTGTTCATTAATAATTTTAATCATTAATGAGTTTTTGGAGCTTTCATTATGACCTTCAGATATATTTGTTTCCTCTTGGGAAACTTTTCTTTTTGGGGCTAATTGCCTCTCTAGTTCATTATTAACAGAGATTTTGGAGCTTTCATTAGGACCTTCAGATATATTTGTTTCCTCTTGGGAAACTTTTCTTTTTGGGGCTAATTGCCTCTCTAGTTCATTATTAACAGAGATTTTGGAGCTTCTCCCCTTACTTTCAGAAACTTTTATTTTATTACCTTTTTGGTGTAACATTCTTTGCTGTTTGGCAGCATTAGAACAAATCTTTTTTGCTATTTTTTTTTATAAAATCTTTTCCTTTAAGTCTTTAATGTTTTTTTAATTTTGTTTCTACTACCACCTTCTTCTCAGATTTTTCTTCCTGGTATGCTTTTGATGAACATCTCATATTGTTCACCAGGCTTCCATCAACAGGTTCTGTTAAAAAGTCACTTTTTTTAAAATAGTCTATAGCGGATTTTCTTTCTGCAAGCAGATGGTACTTTACAGTCTGCAAAGCATTCAATGTACTTATATTAAGACGAGATGTTCTAGAAGTGATAAAATTGTTCATTATACTAAAAGTAGTCTCAACCTTTGGGCCATGAAAACATGTTAGGAGGGCAAGTGCCATCCTTGACAGTAAAGGGTACTTTATCTTCCTTTCAACCCACCATTTAACAATGGGCTCTTCACAAGAGAAATTAAGGGCAATATCAGAATGGAACTTGTGTACTTCCAAACTGTATGCCTCTTTTTCTTGTGACAATAATAAATTCTGAACAAACTGTGGCAATTCTTTCAGTAGCTTCAGAGATGAGAAAGGGAATGATGTCTGCATGTGGGGTCAATAGCCGAAGCACTTCTTAATAAATTATTATCAATTGGCATCTTTGAAAGGAGAGTTTTAGAGCAGTAAATATATGCCTCAACTACAAGTTTTTTGAAAGTGATAACTTCCTCAGATGATTTAGGTGCAGACGCTAAAAGTTCTTTTACCTTGTCTCCAACAAATATTAATTTTGTAGGAAGAAGGTTATTTCTTTCCTGAACATTTAGGCTTTTGACTTTCTTGCCAGGCTCTTTAAAACACTCCAAGACTTCAGGTTTCATAAAACAAGATAAAAAGTCTCTGAGGAGTTCTACTTGCTTATCATGCAATTTATGAATAAGTGGTTCATTTGACTGAAATACCTTGACATATTCTTTTAACAAAGGTAAGACAGATACATAGAAATTCATTATTAATTTTGTTTTAAGATTCATACTAAATAACTTATGGGTAATTCTCAACTTCCTTTCTTTCCCAGCTGAAGTTAAATTTTTAGCAGAAAGCTGATTTTGCAGTTTACGAACAGAGTCTCATTGAGCTTTATTTACATTTTGGTCCTTGTATATTTTTACTACTACATGAAGAAAAGTAACTTTATCCAACTGTTTTAAAAATGAAAAATAAAACAGAATGTAAGCACTAAACAATCGCTTCAAATCTTGTGCTACATCATACACTGATAACCATCTAAAACTTATATAGTTTTCAGGTACAGTATATCGAACATTCAAAACATTACATATTTCCTTCAGAGCAGAACGCAAATCTGGTGACCATTTAAAGTCATTATGTATGTCTGTACATAGAGACTCAAGATGCAGTTTGAAAGGTTTGCAAAACTGTTTTGCCGCATTATGGGCATGGTGACAAGAGTCGCCATCTATATCTAGTAGATGGGGACAGTTTTCCCTAAGTCTGACCTCTAGTCCAGATTTTTTCCCTCTCATGACGTTGCACGAGTATAATAGCACAGACATCAAATTATGCCAAGGAATGGAATTATCATCCATGATAGAGCTGAAGCAAACCGCATGTATTCGGTACTAAGATACGGATAATCACTCAGACTCGAAGTAACGAATTGCTACTTTGCGGTTGATATCGTTACTCGTTACTCGATCCGAAGCTGTTTCGGATCGAGCAGCTTCGAACTTCGAATACAGACTGCCAGGCGAGGCGAACTAGGGGGCAAACGGGTTCCAGTAATCGGGTACTAATATCTTCTGCTATTTGTTACTGGATATCGGATCGCGGTTTCAAGGGGGAAAATGAATTTCGGTATTTGAGTAATAGTATGTTCTGTTCCGTTACTACATACCGGAAGTATTATGGATTCTCGCTGTTTGAAGGGAAAAATCAGTTTCGGTATTTGAGTAGTAGTATGTTCTGGTTGCAATTCGTTTGTGCCGAGCCTAATGGTATCGTTTTGATGAGGTTTGGAAGAATCCGTATGTTTCGTTACAGTTATGGAGATGGATATACTATCTGCTGCTCTATTGATATGGGTCGTACAATGGGGGGATAGGATCCGGTGTATAGTATGTTCTTATGCGCAGTTGAACTTTTTTTTGCGGGGGAGGGAGGGGGGGTTCTTATAATTGTAGAGGAGCAATACATATAAGAGAAGCATGTTAGTAAGGGGTGCTAATTTCGGGCTTTCTAACATTTTAGTACTAAATAGTGGTGCAATCAGAATTCTTTCTTTCAGGGTGGTTCCGAAGCAGGATTGCGAACTTAACTTTTTCTTTAGCTAGAATCGAAATATAAGTAATAAATAACAAATTATTTAAATACACCTTTTAAAAAAATATATTTTTATGAAGTAAACGAATTCACACATTTTTATTATTTGAAATATTATTTGGAACTAAAAAAAATATTTAGCATGGAAACCTAAACACATTTTTTAAGTAATTGTTTAAAAAATATATAAAAAATTGGGAGCTACCCGGGATTTCTATGCCCACTCCTGCGTAAGCCACTGTTATTAAAATAATTCAATAAAGTTCAGTATGTTTCTAAAATGTCGGCGTTTAGGGGGCCATCTGCCCTATTTTATGGTACATTTTATTCCATGAACTCATGGAATACGCATAGTCCGGTGCAACCATTCTTTCTGTATGAAAGGAGTGATAATTTTTGTTTAAAGAATGCTCTCATATATGCACCCACAGAAGGGGCTAACCCCTTTCATCCCAAAAGTGCAGAAATAGAACTGGAAATATCTTTAAAATAGATCATTCTCACTGAATTAAACAATTTTAATTTAAAATATGGTAATTTTTAATTTACTTCGAAAAATCGTCCAGCAAAAGAAGTTTTTGATATGAAATAAGAACTCACAAATAATAAAGATATTATGCTTGTAGAGACGCAAAGTAGTTGATATCATACTGAGATCTCCTGCCCTGTGAATTTAATATATGTGGCCCAATCCCTGGATCTCAGTATTCGAGAACCCGCTCCCAGAAAAAACACGAGTCACAAGCTTTCCTTTACACTTTTTATGATAAGAATGAACAGGTTAAACCAGCGTTAAGAATTTAAAAAAGGGGGGGTTGAGAAAAAAAAAAGAATGGCATATGTCTTTGGAAGATTTCTATGTGCACTCCGTAATTCGGATAATTTAGCATTGTATAAAACCATAAATGTGTATAAAAACAATCTGTAAATCAGAGAAAATAAGCTCTAAATACAACTTTGTACAACTTCGCTAAAAAAAATTCTGTTTGGTTAGGGGTTTATGTATGGGCGGCATATACCCATAACACCCTATTACCGATTCTATTAGTAGTAACGAAAGTAACGAGTAACGAATAGCGAACATCTAAGTAACAAATACATACGGATACTCATTTTGTCGTTACTTTTACAGCACTAATCCATGAGGGAAACAATCCCCTTGAAAAGAGAAGCACTTGTGACACAGTCCACAGAAAATGATTGAAGGTGCTCCGTTACAATTTGTTCATTCTTCAAATAATTTACAAGGACAGTAACCACCTTTTCATTATTATTACTTGTATACTCGTCAATATTGAGGGAGAATTTTCCCCTTTTTAAATCTTCAACCACATTTTCCTTTATGGTTTTTGCAACACCAAACCTCAATTTGTATGAAGCAGAAGTACGATGCATTGTAATGCGGTTTAACGCTTTTTTGTCATGAGACATTTCTTTGATTAATTCCAAAAGATCAGGTGCAAGAGAAAACGGCAATGATTTTTCAGCCAAAAAGCTTAGAAGCATAGCCTCACTGTTTGCAACTCTGTCAATCAAAGGAACTAAAGGTCTTGATATATGAGTTTCCGTCGAGATTTCTGCTGAAGAAAACATGGGATGCAATCCATAAGTAGAGCTTGATTTTTCTTGGGCATGGGCTGCAGTTTGACTAGTACCTAAAAAGTAATTTGAAAATAAGGTACAGAGCAAGTCTTTGAATTACAGATTAGAACAATTTATGAAAATAAAAATGAGAAAAAATGAAAAACATGTTTCAGGGTTATTTTTTGATTAATTTCATAAATACATATTCTTTTTTTTCAATTGACAAAACATTCTTTGTTTTAACTTTAACTTTAATTATTTTACAGCATTGGAGATTTAAATAAATGAATGCTAAAGAATTTTTTTTTCTGGGTACGGCCCTGACAACAGAATTATTAACTATAATATTTTATTTAGTATAATAAAATTACATAACATAACTTAATATTTATATAAATATTAAATTATATTGCGTTACAAAGTTGGTAAGATACAAATATGTGTGACAAAGTTAAAAGATATATTTAAGTTCAAATTCTTACTACAGTAAAAGCTAGATTATCCGGCATTGACCGGAAAATTTCAGCTTCCCTCTTTTTTTTTTTTCCATCTTAGAATATTAACTCTTACTATGAATCACAACTAAACTTAGAATGGAAGGGGGGGAGGGGGCTGCAAATTTTAAACTGCCAGAGGATATCAATAAGTCCATGAATCGTGGTGGTATATATTTAAAAAAAAGAGAGATGCTCTCAAAACTCATATATGACGGACACACATACAAAACAAAACATTTAACAGCTGGCGAGCTGGAGAAAAATCAACACGTCAGCTCGGATAGCATTAATTAATATTCCCCCTCTGCGTTTCGATGATTCAACCGTGTTATCTCTGAACAGAAGACTCTGAAACTCAAGAGAGGAAGGGGGGAGGACGCTTCTTTGCGGCCGCAGTAGCTGGTTATCCCAGTCTTTTTCCTCTTTCCACCGCAGTAGAATTAAAACAAATTTTTGTATTTGTAAACTGGCGTTTATAAACTTTCAAATAGCGCAGGTGGCGAATATTTTACAGAGCGAGAATATCGCGCACTGTAGTATTTTTTGCGCGAGATTTAAGAAATTTATGCGCGATTCTCGCGCTCTAGCGGGAACCCTGTATGGGAGGATTGAATGTTATTACACCGAATTCAAAGTAATGGGCTTATACAAAACCGCTACAAGTAAACTTTCGCCTTTTTTTTTTTTTTTTTTTTTTTAAGTATAAATGAAATTAAAGACAATACTTACCAGGTAAGGCAAAATTCCTCTCTCTTAGTAGTAAGTTGCTTCTGTGCTTCGCCGATTTCACATGGTCGATTAGAGCGACACAGCCTCGTGACCCGTAGTTGAATTCCTTCGCACACAAGATACAATACGCTTTTCCAGGAAAATTCAGCTTCCTGATACATTCACGTAAAAACACTCCATCAATTTCCTTTTCCAACCACTCCCAACGCCATGTATTTTTCAATCCTTTGTCAAGATTTCGTACATTAACGCTAGAAGTGCGGCTTACTATATCCAAACGATTGCTTTCCATTATTGAGAACAGAAAATCGAGGAACAGCTCGCAGGTCCGTGAACAGAACAACACAGAGAACATGTGACAAAATTCGGCGCTTGTCGAAAGGAATTCTACAAACTTCGCGGAGGCTCTTTCTATCTCCTCATTGGATAATCTCATATTTCTTCGATATGCGCATGCTTAGGAAGTAGGAATGCTTCCATTAGCTTGGAGCAGTGGATCATAAAGGGTTCTCGGGAGTAATTCAGTTACCGGGTGTCGCCTATTTTTGGCGACTTTTTTTTCTCGCCAACACCCGCTACTTGGCGCTTTTTTTTTGTCGCCAAATTTTTCACGTGTGAAACACCATTTTAGAATACGATAAAATAATACAACATGTTGAGCACTGTCAGGAAATACAAATTACTTTAACACATTAAAATTCCACAGATATTCCACTTAAAAAAAAAAACAATAAAACAAAATACACCATCCATACTTAACACTAAAAATTGTCAGCAAATTCAGTAACAGGCAATTAAAAATGAGCAAACAGTAAACCACTTTTAACTAAAAAAATTTCAGAATATTAAGCAATCTAGTTCTACAGCTACGTAAACTATGCAACCAGTGCACCGTTTTTAACTAAAAAAACCTCAGTGGATTCAGCAACCTAGTTGTACAGCTATGTAAACTCGGCAACCAGTGGTCCGTTTTTAACTAAAAAAACCTCAGTGGATTCAGCAACCTAGTTGTACAGCTATGTAAACTCGGCAACCAGTGGTCCGTTTTTAACTAAAACAACCTCAGTGGATTCACCAACCTAGTTGTACAGCTATGTAAACTAGGCAACCAGTAAACCGTTTTTAACTAAAAGAACAACAGTGATTTAAGCAACCTACTCATACAGCTAATGTAAACTGGGCAAACACAGGCCCGTTTTCAACTCAAAACAACATCGGTGGATTAAATAACGTACTTATACACATTTACAAATCACATTGAAAACCTTAAGCAATTGCAAAAATTCTTTATAAAAAACACTTACCTTTATCTAAAGAAACTCCTGAAAAATATCCAAAACGCACAACACCTAACATAACACCAAAACGCTTTCTTATACTAACTAACCACAAAACCAAAATATACTAAACACACCAAACATCAATAACACAAAATAAGAACCGACTCACCGATTTGAAATTTCCTCGTTTTACCGATTACAGTTAAATTGTCTTAACCAATCACAAAATCCCTTTACCAAACATCCTGGTATCGTTTAATGAACCCACCGAGCGTTTTTTTCATTAAACTACAGCATCATCCAACACCTCAACTCAATCCACACAGGTTACAACGGACATCGGACTCTAAAGCTAAAGTAAACAAACTTTCGACCAACCTCCAATCTTGGCGACTCATCGGCGCTTGGCGTGGACACCCGGTAACCGAATTATCCCCGGGTTCTCCTTACCACACCAAGCCTACAAGATTTTTCAATACGCAATACGGATGGCCGAAGAGGAACACGTGTTGGGGCTAGCAATACGGCCTTGATATCGGAAAGCAAGGTGTATTTCGACGAATACATCTTTAAAAAAGAAAACTGCACTGAAAATATTTTTAAACGCAAAACACATACACAAAAAAAAAAAAAAAAAAAAAAAAACGCGGAAAGTAATGTTTAAAAAAAGCGAAAACCGCGGAAAAAAAAAAAATCGAGGAAAATAACCAAAACGCGGAATTCCGCGGAAGATTCTCATCCCTGTAATCTACATTGAATTGTGAACAAAAATGGTAATATACATAATCTTGCTAAAGTGAACGGTTCCAGAGTTACGGAGGGTGTAAAAGTAGACATTTTTCGTACTTTTTAGATTTATTGGAAAAATGAAACTATAACTACTATGTAAACAGAAATAACTAAATAATTTCATTAAAAAGTAATGTTGTACAATCATATTGTAGTCCAAAAGAAGCTCAGAGTGTGCAGCAGACTTTCAAAAAGTTTTAGGTAGGAATTTTAGGAATCATTAGAAAAAATTTTGAAAATTTTAGGATCTTTCAAAAAAGTATAATTACTATGTAATTGTACAATAATAACATATATAGTGCATATTATAAATAAATTTTGTTTGACATAGCTAAACTTAAAAGAAATTGGAAAAATAAAAAATGATCCATATTAGAATATAATAAAAATGAAGACTAATATTACACCAAAACTATGTGACACAATTGTAATGCATACCTGTACACGATCTGGAGGGGGGGGGGGAAGGGAAAAGCTACTTACCTTAAATGAGCATCATAGAAATATTAATTTTACGATTAAAACAAAAAAATAAAAATCAATAATGGATTAAAGAAAAATATTTTCTCTAAAAAAAAAGAAAGAAAAATTGAAGCACACACACACAAAGCATAGCAAACTACTTGGTAATGTTAACGAACAAATTAACATTTAATTCTTTTTTTAACAAAATCATCTTTTTCATTTTCTAATTCTGATAGTTTACTATCTAAATTGCTGAGTTTAGAAGTTGCTTCAACAATTAAACCTTGCGCTGCATTTAACTCAACAGTATTTTTGTCAGTATTTGCTTTAGTCAATCTGCTTGTTCCTTCAGTTAATAATGCTAAAGCAATTTCTTTTTCTTTCTTCAGGCGAGAAATTTCAACATCAGTTTCACTTATTTTTAGATCTAAATCACCTTTTCTTTTCCTTATTTTTTCTTTAACAGTAGTTTCCTTCTCTTTCAATTCTTTTTCTCTCTGCAGTTTTTCTTCTTCTTTTTTCAGCCTTTCTAAATGCTTTTTGTATAATTTATGTGAATTCTTCACAGCATGTAACAACGATTTTGTTATTGGTACATTTGAGACACCACCATAATTTTTCGCAACATCCTTCACTAATCTTAATGATCTAATAGTGTCCTCACTGAAATTTGTGTTGAACATCGTATTATTCACAGAAAAACCTCTTTCAGGATCCACATTGCCATGTGGCAGAACCAATGATTTTTTTTATTAAACTTTCTAGATTAGAATACTTGACTTCCCTATTAGCATCTATTATATCAAATATATTTCGCAAATATGAAAAGGCCTCAAGTTTATTTTGCAAAAGAATGTCGCACTTCGACACTTTCCATTCATCTCTTATTTTATCAATTGAATCATCATCAAATTTTAAGAATTTTGCAATTCTTGTAATGGCATTCAATCCTTCTGTAACAGCATGAGATTCAGTCGTTTGTACAGATAAAGGCTGTAGCACTTCCATGTCTTTTAAAACCTGGTTATCATAAGGTAATTTTTTTTTAAAATATGCAGTGGTTTCTATTAAGAGTCCTCCTAATATTTAAGAGAAATTGTTTTTTCTTTTCTTCCTTAACATCATTTAGGAGGCTTTTAGTTTTTTCACCAATGTTCATTTCAGCTAATTTTTTCCAGCTGTTTTTGTCTTCTAGATCGATACTTTTTATTTCTGCACCTTCTTTCAAAACTAAATCATCTTTGATGAATATCATTAAGATGTTTTTCATGAGTTTGTTTATCTCACTGTGCAATACATGTATTTTTGAAGATTCAGCCTGAAACACTCAAAGAAAAATTTTCAGAATATTTGTGAGAAAAAACAATAAAACTCAGGTAGCATGCCAATAATGGACTTTTTAAGAACTGTCGAATTCGCGAATATCTTTCTGATGCATTTAACTGTCTTTGTTGTTCTTTTTGGAGCAGACAAAAACTTCAAAAAGTATTCCTTCATATTAGACAGCTGATCCAGAAGCCTCTGACTGACAGGTTCAGCAGATAGCCCTCGACTACTAACATGTCTCAGTAAAAATTGAGCTGTATCCTGAGTTATATTTTCAATAGATTTGTAATCTTCCCGTCTTGCTGCACTATATTTCAGAAAATAATAAGCATCAGTAGCAAATTCTTCAAAATTCATGTCAAGTTCATTTAATAAGCACTTAAAGCCATTATTTACAACATGGAGATTACTTTCCCAAAGACAAAGCTTCTTTGCCAGTTTCTGCTTTTAGTTTTTCATCAAATTTTTTCCAAAACACTTTTGTTGACATTTGGATTATCCATAGACAAACAAATTACTTTATATAATAAATTAAATTCATTTAAAACGTCAACTAAACTTTCAAGCAAAATGTCTGCTGTTGCACTCCTAAAAACGCACTAGTTAGATATCTGCAGGATACTTGATTAAACTCATCCGACCAGTATCTGGCATAAATATCCAACTGCCGTTTGACTTGGCCATTTGTTGTCTCGTCAAAAGCGAGTGATATCGAAGAGCAAGAAGAAAGATCATCTTTTAGAAGACTTTCAAAATGCTTTGCGATCCTGTGCGATATTATATAAGCAGCTTTTTTCTCTTTTAGTTGCATTCGAGATACAATAACAGAATCCGGGAACATTTCCTTGAATAATTCCACAGTCTCTGTGCAAGATTTAAAGGACATATTAGCGTCCGCAGTCCTGAGAACCCATAAAGTTTCGGCTTTCGTAATCAGTAAATCTTCGCTCATATCATTGCTCACTGATTCCTTTTCTTTCCAGGATTCCTGGAACTTAGTTTTTCCGCTGGGCATTTTAGGATATCATTTAATTAAATCACTATTCTGACAGAAAACAGGTAGTAGAAAGGTAGACTGATATATGCAGGGAAATGCACATGTTAGCAAACAATCCCGCTCGGAGGAGTACCGGAATGAATCACGTTAACCTATCGATACAAATAAGCCCCAAGAAAAGGAGCCTGGCAACCGGAAAACAGCTCAGGAAAAGCATGCAACACATCCGTATGTAGTTTCACATACGTCCCACATTACAGCGCTTACTGCAGAAAAGTAGGAGGAGCAAGCGGAAGATTGCATTTCTTTAGACCAATCCAACGGTTTTACTGATAAGCCTTTGGCGATTTCTATATCTTCGGCAGGAAAGTGCCGATGCGTACTAACTCATTCTACAGCAAATGAAAAATCGTACAGATCCAGACTTTTTTAGGAATAAGAAGAAAATTTTTGAGTAATTTTAGGAAATTAAGGAGAGTGCAAAACATTTAGGAATTTTTGGAGTACTGCGATCCCTGGAAGCTAAGAGGCACAACAGAGGGTTAGAAGCCAAAAAATAATGGGAAATGGAATCGGTTTAGTACAAGCGCGGCCACCAGAGTGTCAATCGACCACCTGCAGCCTGCTCCTGCCGCCCGCCCCTCTCCCTCAATCAATCTCTCATCCATTCTCTTTCGCACAGTCGTATTTGGAGACCCGTTGATTGCGTTTGTGAGTGTTATTTCTAGTGAAGTTTGGCTGCCATTTTTTAAAAATTGTTCGTCTTTAGAATACTGTGCGAATTTGGTGATAATCACTTGAAAGTGTGTGACTTATGGCGGAGTCTGTGTTGATACCTTGAAGGACAAGGGTGGTGAACTAATTACTCTAACTAGAAAAGCAGTGGACAAAATAATTCAGTGCAGTGAAATTCGTAAAGATGGTGTTAAAGAAAAGTTACTGCAGAAAGACTCGTTTCAAGTACATAGCAAGTGTCGACAAACTTATATATTACGTCCAAAGCCCCCTCAATGAGAAAGGGGACCTCCAGGAAAGATTCCCCGTGAATCATTTGATTTTAAAACCTTATGTTTTCTTTGTGATCACGTGTGTGCAGATGTATCTAAATGCAGGAACCCAGCTCAGGAAAAGTGGAGTTTAGTACAGAAACTTGAACTGATTGAAAGCATCCAAACGGAAGCAAATAATAGGCACGACAAGTGGGGAGATGAGGTAAGAGTGAAGCTCTCTCAGGTCATAAACTTAGTCAGTTCTGATGAGAGATACCACTGGCATTGTTACCAGACATTTCTAAAGCCAGGATCATCACAGCCCAAAAAAGGAGCAGCAACAAACAAAGGTGGGTCAAGCACTGATGCTAAATGAGGACGCTTTTGAAAAGCTGTGTGATTATTTGGAGGAAAATTATGAATGTCAGTACGCTTTTGAAGAATTACAGATTATGTTCCTTCAACTGAGTGCCAAAGTTGGGCCATACACTGACATACATTTGAAAAGAAAACTTATCCAGCACTATGGTAAGCTTGAATTTTGCAATTTTACCAGGGAAAAGAAGTGTGATTTGTTTTTCTGGAGCAACTACTAGTATTTTATCAAACTGGTATAGAAATCGGAACTTTGACAATGAAGCTGAGGAGGAACTGAGAGTGATCAAAACTGCAGCAGCTATTATTCTACGTGAGATCAAGTCCAAAAACTACGACTATTTTGAGTTTTCAATAATTGAAGAAATTTGTAAAGGAGTTGTTGAACTGGTGCCTGAAGAGCTCAGTGTCTTGATAACTGAAATCATACAACCTACTTCTAAAAGACAAACGCCTGAGAAAAATCAAAGAGCGAAACAAATTACTGAAAGGAAAAAAAAATACAATATGTCACAGTATAATAAGTGCTGCATGTCCAAGATCATTTTTGTCCCTTGTCCAACTTGGAACGGGTGTTTCATTGCACAGAAAATTTGATTCAAAATTCTTGATCGATATCCTGTGCAATTTGGGTGTTTGTACGTCTTACGAGGAAGTTTTAAATTATGAGAGATCGTTCACTTCCCAAGAGAGCACAAGAATTGAGAACAGATACATGCAATTTGTATTCGATAATACAGACTACAATGTCCACACTCTGGATGGCCATAACACGTTTCATGCCATGGGTGGAATTGCTTGCATAACACCTAAAACCGCTCTTCAAGTAGTGGACAATGCACCTCGAAAGAATGTTACTGCTCATGCTGTTGAAAAACGAGGTCTGTTTGATTTGCAAACTTACAGAGCCCCAAGTACATCTGGCTATTCCAAAATAGTTGCTACAAACATGGCTTCCCTGAAAATAAAACCACTGTCATATGAACATGGCCGAACACTTAATTTGTTTTGGTTGAGTAGTACTTAGTTGGAAAGCCCAGAAGAATGTAAACCTGGTTGGAGTGGCTGCCTGGAAATGCTGTATGTGACAAGAGAGTTCCATACTTCCGCTGTAGTCCCTCTTCCATTCATCAACTTGGCTCTTTCAAATCCGTCAACAATTTATACAGCTTTCTTCATGCTGCGACAAAAAGGACCAGCAATAGACAAAGCATAACAATAGTGACTTTTGATTAGCCATTGTATGCTAAAAGCTCATGAAATAGTAGTAGCAGCAGCACATGATGACAGAACATTGAAATCACTCTTCATTCGACTAAGAGGTTTTCACTTGATGATATCCTTTTTGTCAGCGATTGGATTCATTATGGCAGGAAGTGGCTTGGAGGAGTTGTACTGTACTGTCTATGCCAAAAACAGTATTCAAGAAATGGTGAATGGGAAAGCTTACTCCAGGGTCATTCGTGCCCTCTTCCTAGTCGAAGAGACACTCATTACTGTATTTTTGAAAACTAGTGAAGCTCTCATTAGTGTGGATAGAGATGAGCTTAATTTTATCTATTCAACTTTTAAGCACGGTAAGGCATCTTCTGAAGAGATTACACAGTCAGCTGTAGTGAAGAGCTAAAAAAATTTGCAAATCCAACTTCAACGTTCAAAAGAATCAGGATGAACACAAAAACTGTGGATTCACTTCATAGAAATGGTTGAGCTTATTCGAATGTTTATTTTAGCTGAGAGGAGTGTGGACTTTCTCCTTCACCTTCACTGTGTCCATCAAATGCTCCCCATTTTCCATGTGTCTGGTCACTTAAACTAAGCTAAATTTGCACATGTTTACCCACAAGACTCGCTGGAACTTCTCAACACAATGAGCCCAGAAAACAATTTGTTTTTTAATTGTGGTTATTTCACCATCCGACGTACAGAAAAGTTTTGGTCTGGAGTCCGGAGTAACATCACCATTGAACAGGTTTTGATGAGATCTTTGAGTAGCATTGGTGGATTGGCCGGAGGCAGAGGAATAACAGCAACAACTATTGCAACTCGGATCAACTCCATGCCAGCTTGTTCTTGGGTGTGTGAAGCAATGGAAGTATTTGCAAGTGTGCACAGCATCTCTTCAGAGCAGCACGGCAAGGCAGAAAAGAAATTGCAAGGACTTCCTCCCACTTCAGCAGCTGTCAGTCAATAGAACCTACCACCAGGTGCAGCAGTGGCCGATTGAGAAGAATCCACTTGAGTAGGGGTGAAAGATTGGTGAGCACCTGAGACCAATTACAACAGTACATCGTGCAGCTCCCCAGGAATTACTTTCCCAAATAGCGTGTGTGCTTGCAAAGACGAGTGCGTCCGTAACTATGAGTGCAGAAAGAGTGGTCTAAACTGCTCAAGCATATGTGGCAATTGCTCAGGCCTAGGATGCGATAACAAGGACACGAACATCATAGACGAAGATATAGAAGAGGAGCATGCTATGTTTGAAGAGGACTGAATACTTACAATAATTTAAGGTCGCATTTAACATTCTTCATTTTTATTCAATATTACTATTGAACTTGGTTTATGAAGTTTAAAAATTTTAATAAAATATGGTTGCAACATACAGCCCAATATGCCAATTTTCTAAAGAAAAACCTCCAAAAGCTGCAGTTTAAAAAATATGATTTAAAATGATATAATTACTATACAGATAATATTTTTATATTTGAAAATCATTTATGTTGGAAAGATATTCATTCATAATGAGGCATTGTCTAGAGAAAGTTCAGAGTAGGTTTCTCCATACCACAGGTTTATGTGGCCTAGGCCAGTGGAAGCCTCTTA
This sequence comes from Cheiracanthium punctorium, assembly GCA_038373885.1. Lineage (NCBI taxonomy): Eukaryota > Metazoa > Arthropoda > Arachnida > Araneae > Cheiracanthiidae > Cheiracanthium > Cheiracanthium punctorium. The sequence continues at coordinate 62,260 of JAWZYV010012100.1, forward strand.
TCCCTTAAAAAGTAGCACCCCTTGAGAAGGTGGTGAGGTTGTCGTCCCTTCAAGGGCTTATCACTAACATAGCACCGGCCACTAAAATCACAATTTGCTTTTACAAAACATAATCCTGTATAAAAAAAATTAATTTCCTTAGTGATAATGTCATTTTTTTCCCAAAAAATCTAAAAAATAACAAAAAATGTCTGCTTTTACAACCTCAGTAACTCTGGAACCGTTCACTTTAGCAAGATTATGTATATTACCACTTTTATTCGGAATTTAATGTAGATTGTTTTTGTAAATGGCACTTTTGTGCTAAAGCGCATAGTTTTTGAAATATTAAAAAAAAAAAAACTACTAATTTACCAACTCCCCCCCCCCCTCCCCCCAAACCCGACGCTCAAAATGGTGTGACTTTTTACCAAACAATACATGAACTGTATAGAACAGTTTTGAATTGGAGGGAAACTTTTACTTTGGATGTTGAGGTTTGGGTTTAATTGCATCATACTAATTGGTGATATATAATGTTATTACTTTTTTTTTTTTTTAATTTGTCTGTTCACCACCATCTGTAAAAATCTTCATACATCATCGCTCAACAATAAAAGAAGTATAAAGGTAAAAGTTTTTTACATTTTTAATATCTGGCAAGCCCTCAATTCATTTTTATAAGAATTCATTATCTTTCACTGCTCTAGAAATTCTGCTAAGAACGTTTTTAGTATTCCAAACACATTATTTGCTTTTAAGCACTTTATTTTCCCTCCTCAACCTTCTCATGAACAATTCCAAACCTATAATGTTTTTTTAAGGTATAATGAAATTTTTGAACTGCTTTTAAGTGGTCTTGTACTTTTTAAAAAAGATGAAAATGGAAAACAGTGCTTATGTATATTATCCTAGATTTATAAGAATAATTTATTGATATGTAAGAAATTTTGTATATAAATACAATAACCTTTTCTGTTTACATTAATGTCTTCAAAAGTTCTTTTAGTTTACTGCGAGCAATTAATTTGTTAACTGATTAAATGCAAGTATTTTTTGCATTTCTATCACTAGTGCAGCCTAACATACATACAAATCATTTTACAGACTCAACATTTTTTCTACATACACTGTGGTAATACATCATTAAAATGACCAATTATTACATAGGTGTTACATGCCTATCTAGAGAAAAATAATAATTAATAAGTTTTTTCACTAATTGACAGATTAAATCATTTGAATATTAAAAAGTTACATAATGCCGGGTATAAAAATAGGTCATTTTACTTATGTATTATTTGGCTGTTCATAGAAAAAGTATCGAGTCTGTAAAATGATTTTTACGTGTGTTATGCTAGTGCAGTGAACCACATATGGAAAATAGATTTTTTTAAAATTTCCTAATAAAAGACATTAATGTAAACAGAAAAGGCCATTAAAATAAATAAAAACTTTGAGAAAAAACATACTTAAAATTATACTTATAACAGGATACGATCATTTCGACTGAAAATTTATTTAGTCTTCATCAGTTAAAACTCTTTGTCTTACAAAACAGTGAGACGACGAGCTTTGACTGATGAAGACTGAATAAATTTTCAGTCGAAACGATTGTATCTTGTTATAAGTATCATTTTTATGTGTGTTTTTTCACAAAGTTTTTATTTATATCTTACAAGTAACTAGCGTTAAGAAACATCCAGAAAAAATAAGCAGTTGAAAGTTTAGGTACAATTTAAAAAAAAATTTTGAAGCTGATTGTACACTGCGGTGTAAAATCAGTGTTCTTCGCCGACAGCACAGACCTCTAACCACAGGACATATTTTAAGAAGGATTCAATTTTAGAAGTGTTTCATAAACACATCTTTTTAAACGAGTAAAAATTTGATGAATCATAATTTTGTACTTGTCACAATTTTTTTTCAGCACTGTTGTTAAGCTTCTTGTAGGAATACCAAATGTTAAAGCAAAATTCTTTTTCTTCACATCTTTATCTACTTCAAGAATTTAGTATTTTTCTTTGGCACTCAAGTGCTTTTGTTCTGACATTTTTGAGCTACAAGAAATGAAATTGCACTGTTACGAACAATCTGAAAAATGGAAAACTATCATTTAAAGACACTGGATAAATGCACCAAGTAACCCTCTCCAAAGTGAAAAAATTCTACCAGCCATGGTGGCCAGTAAGGTTATTTTTTACCAGCCACATTGAATAAGATTTCTGTGGACAGGGAAAAAGATTGCACATCTTAGATGAAACATAATGACTGCGACTTTATTGCTGATAAAACAAGTAAAGGTCATTGATAAAAAAAAATGATAAAAGAAAGGATAAGCATGAAATGTACAGAAATATTGAGAAATAGGGGAAAACGATTTGACCTGATCAATGAACAAGAAGTTCATTTAACAGAGAATGTACTTCAGTGTTTGGAGATTATTTTATGGAGAAATTTGCAAAATGTTCTTGGTTTCAAGGAAAGGTTTGCAAAATAGAAGTCCAACTGTAAATTTTTATGTGACATTTTTTTCAGATTTTATAAATGATTTAAAAATTAACCAAGTATATTATATGCAGAAATACTGTCTATGTGAAACAGAGAATGTACTTTAGTGTTTGGAGATTATTTTACGAAGAAATTCACAAAATGTTCTTGGTATCAAGGAAAAAGTTTGCAAAATAGAAGTGTAACTGTATATTTTTGTGTACAGATATTTTTTCAAATTTCATAAATCATTATAAAATTAGACAAATTTATTACATGCAGGAGTACTATCTATTTGAAACATTTTATATTTGTAATTTTATTTTGATTACCATGGATTAAGAAGAAAAGGCATATACAGGAAGGTCCTAAACTATATGTTAAAAATGTAAAGGCAGGTAGAGGGGACCAAGATGCTTTAGAATCACATAACAATGTGGTGTCGGAAATTTCTTCATGTACCTGTTAATAATCCCTTTAGAAGAAGTGTTGAAATGGTAGTGAACTTTCTAACCACCATTTGTCGAAAACAAATGCATTTTTTACAGAAAGCACTTAACCAAAACTGATAGTTTACAGATTCTATACCGTTTCATTGCATAATTATTAACAGGTACATGAAGACATTTCCGACTCAGCACTGCTATGTAATTCTGAACCATCTTGCACCCCTTTACCTACCTTTACAGTTTTGACATACAGTTGAGGACCACTCTGTATTCAGGAGGAAAATACAGTCTAACTCATTTTATCTACCTAGAGTTTAATAAATGAACAGAAGAATCAAAACAATGCATAAATTAGCACAATTTCTTCTAACAGTAGAACAAAACTTAAATCTTATGATACTTTTCAAAAATTTATTCAGAAACAGTTTTGTAACATTCTTAGCATTCCCTAAAAGTGTAAGCTACTATCAAAAATAATATATTGTAACCAATATACCACAATATAAAGCCTGACTGCACATTAACAAGAGCTCATTTAATGAAACAAATTAACATGTAACACAGCAATGCAAGTTAATAAAACATCTTACCAATATATTTTATTATATCTAACACAACCATAAAAAACAAAAAAATTATAACAAATAAAACAAGGAAACTAACAGAACACTTAATGAACTGCACCAAAATGAAATTGTTAACAAAGATGTTTCTGAAAAATACAAACAACTTTCATAACATTATAATGTGCAGATTATGCTTTTAAATAATTTAATAGATTAAATCTTGAAAATGAGCAAAACTATTCGTACATTAATTTATAACACAAGAAAAAAAAAAATCCGATAAATAAAATATTTTACATTATAATTATCAAAATTAGTTACAAAATGCATGGATTAGAAGGGAAAAAAATTATATGCATATATTTTACTTAGGCTATAAATATGTATGTACATTAATATGAGGGAAAGTCATTAAGTAAGTCACAAATGCATAATGGAACAGTTTAAAGTAGTAACCGGTATCTCTAATGAATGGTGATAGATGGCAGCACCACCATACAGTTTTATGATATTCAATTCATACTGAGTAGGTAGCAGGCCTATCGAGCAGAGGAGGGAAGTGCTACAGCATCCACCTTATAGCCCAGACTTAGCCCCAAGTGATTTTCATGTTTGGTCCACTGAAACAACATCTTGGAGGCAAACAATTTGCTGATGATGACAACGAGGTTCAACATGAAGTTCTACTGTGGATGAGACAGCAACCCAAAGAATTTTATGCAGCTGGAATTGGGGCTCAGATTGGGGCAATTGGATAAAATGATGGGATAGGTGCATCAACATTGCTGGAGATTATGTGCAGGGCCAGATTTAGGGGAGAGCTACCAGGGCTACAGCCCCGGGGCCCCCAGAAGAGTCATTTTTATGTAAAAATTTCTAACAAATACCGATTGATGTGCAATTTAAAAAAAAAAATAAAATTCTGACAATGAAACACCTGTTCTTTAACTTTTTCCACGCATTTTTCTTTTAGAGCATTTCAAATTCTTGTGAAAATGGTTAAATATTAATCTTTGATTCTGTAAATAACATGCATATTTACAAGAATCTAACTATTCCAGTAACAACCTGGGATAGGTGAAATTGACGGCAACCACCACTCACCAGCACAGTGCGGAAAAAACTGTGAACTGCTTTTGGCTGAACAGACAAGACGAGACAAATTTGGCTGTGTGGACTCAGTTGACTCGACTATGAAACGTGGTTGGACCCATCTGCCGACTTAAGTTACTATTGAACTGCTGTTAATGCCTATAAGACGTAATAGGCATGCATATGAGGCCAGGGACGTTTACAGAAATATATTTCAGTGGGGGTCCAAGTGGCATAAAACGTAGAATTTTTCACAAAAAAACTTTATTATAGTAACAAAAATCAAAATTTTGAAGAGTGTCCGGACCCCCTGCACCCCATCCCACCCTTTAAATACGTCCTTGTTTACAGCCCCTTGCTTTTGAACTTGTTTATCAATATTTATCATGAATTTATGCAATATAAAAAAAAAGTACTGCACAATTTCAAATGTACAAGCACACTCTCCTTTTAAAATCTTTGTAGCAATGCTTCTCATTTCTTTTCTTTGGGTGCATTAGAATTGGATGTGTGAACGTGGTTCTATGAAACATATTGAAGAGGGAGGGCAGCATCGTAAACTGACCCTTGGAGGCGACTCATCTAACAACTTGACAAAATCTTCCTGCAGGATTTCAAAGAAGGCTGATAAAGAAAAGAAGATTAAGTGTTGTACACATATCTGAAAAGGGGAGACCCAAGATCACTGATAATTCTTTTGAACTGTGCTGACTAGTACCGGATTTTCTATTCATGCTCAGTATAGTACATCACTGAGGAAATAAGTTTCCCATTAGGAAATTCTAAGAATAAAAAATAACAATTTCTTTAGTGACCAAAATGTACTGAGAGAATATTCAGGTTACACAAGTGCCTTTTATAAATTTGTGTATATTCTGAGTTGTCATCGAAAAATTTTCCGCTCGTATAGAATGTTTGTGATTTCTAACACCAGGATTATCAAAATAATTTTATCAACCTAATTACATTCAGGATTTTTAAAGTTAAGTCTTTACTCTTTTCTTTCAATTTAGTACACTGTTTTCATGCGGTTCATTAACATACCGTAATTTCTGGTGTATGGTCCGAAATGGCAGATTATCTACGAATAATCTGATAAAGTTCTAACTAAGTAGTTGATTTTTTCCCCCCTACTGAATGGTAAAATCTCGACATTAAAATTGGAGGTAATTTTCTGAACAGAAAGCTGCAAAACCTTCCTGATTTTTTTCAAACCTATTGTTATTTATATGAATTATAGATTCCAATTAAGCCTGTTTTCTTATAAAAATTAACACTGCTGATACATCAAACATCATGTGTAAATGGCACATGGTTACCTAGAGAAATGCGTAATGGCAGGAAAAAGTTTTTTTTTTTTTTTTTTCAGGAAAATTTTATTATATTATCAATTTTATAATGTATATATAAAATCTACTTTTTTTAGCAGATGATCCGAAAATTACAGTATTTTATTTCACGAGATATATAGATAGTATTAATTTTGCAATTATCATTTAAGTAAATTGTTTCATTTTAAAGTTACATAAATGTTTAGTATATTAAATAAATTCAAAGTAATTAATTTACAGGGGCATATATATATGTGTGTGTGTTATTGCAGGGCTCCCACTTAGTCCCTTTCTTCCCTAAAAGTCCGTTTTTTGGTGCTAGTTCCGTTTTAGGCTATTTTGGTCCGTTTTTTTTTTTTTTTTTTTTAATTTTAATGAAGAAGAATAATTGTATATCGTCGGCGTCGGCCAAGAGATCTGAAATCGGCAGAATGACCGTTTTTTCATTGTTGATTCAACCATTATCCTTAGTTCATCTTCACTTTGAAGTGGCGCACGGCTAGAGCTTACCGGGTTGCTATGATGTGACGTAGGTTGACCGACCTACGTCACATTGTAGCAACCAGTCCGGCAACACTTTTTTCCAGAACACACTAACGTTCATCTGAGGACGGTGATTGGCAGAATATGTGGCTTTGTCCTGGTACCAATATCGGATCCGAAGAGAATAGGGCCATTGTCTGTTTACTTAAAACTCACGAGTGAGGTGACAACTGCACGCTACATCTAGCCTTCCATGAATTAACATGTAAGTACTTTTTAATTTGTTTCATATTGTATTAATTTTTTTAATTAGTTTTTGAGAATGGTGGCTCTAAATGTTACCCGTTAAAACCTCATTAATAAATTTTCTTAGAAAATTATGAATATAGGGAATGAAACTATGAAAGTATTAAACCTATGTAAATACGGATGCGTGCCTAGAATATTCCGGAATATATGTAAAATAAACGGGAAGTATTTGTAAAACAAAACAAAAGTAAAGATTAAAGATGAAAAAAATAAGTTTAATGTAGCTACTGGCTGCTTTCTTGAGTCCTTTATTTTTAATATTATTATATGGTACCAGTGACGGATCCAGAAAAAAATTCTGAGGGTGGGGGGAGCAAAATTTCAATTTAGAAAAGAAGTCAAATTTTTATAGTGCAAATGTGATTCGTCGGAGCATGTGCTCCCCTGTGGATCTACTGTATAATACTAAATTAATACGTTGTTCATTCCAGTTATTTCACACAATGTGCGTTTTCTCTTGGATGCTGATTAATCAATTTGCAAAACCAGAGCCCGATTATGATCAACAGGGGCCCCAGGCATTGATGAAATTGGGGGCCCCCATCTGTGAAATTTGTTTTATTTTTCAGAAATTTTGGATATAAAAAGAATATTTCAGAACATTTGAAATTTGAGGCCCTGGGCAAAATCCCGACTTGCCCATGTGATAATAAGGCCTGTGCAAAGCAGAAGTTTTTTTTTTTGAGGGGGGGGGGGGGGCGCCGATCGGTGGATTTCAGTTTTTTAAAATTTTACTTATTTTTTTTTTATTCTGCATATTCAGCAAATTCTAAAAAAATCCAGCATATTTCCGCGTTTTTTTGCCCCCCCCCCCCAAGTAGTAAATAAGTATTGATTTCCAGCATCTCAATTTCAATCCTTTTCCATCCCTCTTGGAAATTAATACTATTTTCTTTTAGCATTCCTTTGTTTAAATCTCCAATGCTGTAAGAATAAAAATTAACTTCTATTTTTAAAGAACTTTCAAAATTTATTTAGTAATGAGGAAATTTATGTCTAAGTTGTATTTTATGCTAAATCGCAGAAATTATTTTAAAGTTCTTTTATTTTTATTGGCTACGAAAATATATTTTTGATATTATATAGAATTTGGTAAAACTTAAAAATGTCTCGAGTTCATTTGATAAAATTCTTTTAAACCATGCTGGTGCACTATTAATCAAAAATGATAAACAAATGTTGCTTGTCCATAATAAATCTGGATTTAAAATTTTATGTATATAAAATTGGCCGTACTTGTTTATTACAGGGATGGCTTTAAAATTATTGCAAGGTAGCAGCTATGATTTCATAAAAGATCGTGAAACAGGGATGTGGCAATAATAAATATTACCAATAACATTCACTTGATTCCTAAGAATATTTTAATTTAATTAATTTGTCAAGATATCACTACTAATATTTTGGCTATATATCTCTTGTTTGGGGATTAAATTTATGTGGCCCCTGATGATAAACAAGTACCTTAAAATTGTGTCAGTAATTTATTTCATGGAAAAAACAATATTTATAAGCCTCAAATTTATTTTCAGATTTTATCGTCATGGGAAGATGTAATTTTTTAAATGAATGGTTAAGAAAGACTGATGACGATGGCAATCAAGTTTCAGACTGGGGGAGGAGAGAAAACAATAATTTGTTTTGCTTTGTCTGTGACAACACAATATCAATTGAAAAGGGGTTTTATGCAATCAGGCAACATTACAAAACCGAGAAGCACAAGAGTAATTTTCAATCGAAAAAAAATTCCACACAAATGTGTTTAAGATTTGATAGGGAAGATCATCCAAATGAAGAAAATTGCAGCAAAGCATCATTCAGTTTAAGTTTGCAGTTCAGCCATGAACCAGCTCTTGTAGCTGAACTTTCATGGAGCATGAAAACTGTCGCAGCAGATTTTTCTGCTCAGTCATGTGCAGGAATTGCAAATCTGTTTAAAACAATGTTCCCAACTCCTGGTGCAGTTCCTCAGCAATTTTCTTTAAGTCCCACTAAATTGGGATACCTTTTCACTGATGCATTGACCCCTTATTTTCGAGATTTGGTTTTATCGGAAGTAAAGTCAAGCTTTTTTAGTTTACAATTCGATGAAACGACCAATAATGCAGGTCACAAAGAGCTGCAAACACAGTTAAGGTATTGGTCTGAAGCTACAGGAAATGTCTGTAATAGACATCTAGAAAGTTTTTACATGGGACATGCAACAGCTGAAGAACTGTTATCAAATATAATTTTAGCAATAGAAAATGCTGATTTATCCTTGACAAAATTGTTAATGTTAGGAAGTGATGGTCCAAATGTTAACAAGAAAATATGATGAATCATGAAGTCAAATCACTAAGGGAAAAAGGACTTGTTAACATCGGGTTTTGTAACATATGCATAATGCATTTCAAAAGGGTCTGGCAGAACTGGGGTACGATGCGTCAGACTTGATTATAAGTCTTTATTACTATTTTAAAGACTGGCCTTCCTGCTGTGAAGACTTTAACAACATTCAATGTACCAAAGGTTTAAAACAAGTACACTTTAACAGTTTTATATTATTCATGTGAGAATATTTTCATTGTGTTTACTTCAGTGTAAAGGACATAAGAAGTAGGAGATGTAAAATTGAGGTTGTATTTCAGAGGAAATTTTTTATTCCTTTAAAAATGACCGTTTATTAAATAGTTCCTTTTTGGTCCCTTTTTCTTAAAAGGATGGTCCCTTTTCCCCCTTTTTATGATAGAAAATTTGGTGGGAGCCCTGTTATTGTATGTAAATATGTATGTGATTATGTATAAATATAAATATAATATATATATATGTTATTTTATTGAGGATTTTGCCATACTGAAAATAAGAAACTGGAGGTCCATTGCAGGGAAGAGGGTGGAATGGGAAAGACTTCTGAGGAAGGCCAGGGCCCACAAGGGGCTGTCGTGCCAATGTTGATGATTGATTGATATGTTATTTTATAGCTATGTTAATTTTTTTCCTTCTTAATTATTATTTATAATAATTATGAAGGCAAACTAAATGCGTTAATTAGTGTAATGTAATTATTCCTAAAAATAATAATTTAAATTAACTGTATCATTATCATTTATTTATTGACCAGCTGAATGCCTCATACATTGAACGGACAGAATGTATTTATCTGCAAAATATATATGTGGAGTTATCAAAACGCTAAATAATGCTGCTACTAATGAACTTTTGATTTATTTTTCATTTCAATAGTTTTGAGTTAAGACAAAGTTACATGGGGGATAACCGCCCAGGGATATGTCTTGGATGGAGGATTTTTTAAGGGGTTCCGACGCATAGGACATTTTTAAGGGGTTCTGATGCATGACTAACATCTAGACTAGAGAAAACGACCCAAAATTTCCACAGCTGCACGATAGCCAAAAATTCTGGACTTTCACCCTCTGCCATCTATCAATGTATAGTACATGTTAAAACTGTGGAACTATATGCATGCTCAGTGGGCTGAACAGAAGTTGGGAGAGGGTCTATGAATGTTTAAAATGTCATCAATAAAGATTGTTATTTTACATAACTATTAAATAGTTTTTAAAAACTAAGCTCAGATTATGAAATAACTGTTTTATTTTATTAAAAATTATTTTTATTTAAATTACTAAAATAAATTTTTATACAAACAGAATTTCTTATCTTAATAATTAGAATTTTTTATATTTAAGTAAAAAGTTTTATACTTATATTTTCAAACAACTAATTCAAATTTAAGTTTTTTTATTTGGATTATCTCATAAAGGTACCATATTCAAAAAGACACATTTAAGTTTTAACTATCAAATAACATTTATATTAAAATATATTTATTTTAATTGCTGCAATTTAGACCCGGAAATCTGAAATTCATAATTTCCTAAAATCCAGATGTTTTGCTAATCAATTTCCTTCCCTTATATTATAAATCTTCTTTTATCTGTTCCCAAAATTACAGTAATTATTTGCAGTTGAGTTAATCCATGTATTATTTTGCCATGAATTGCTGCAGTTGGCTGAACATGTCATTGCTGTGCTATGCAGCGCAACAAAAAGATCCCAAGAAGGCATCCGGGCTCATAAACCTTACTCTCCCATGATCAGCAATAGATTAATGCAATTTTATGGGTGGGGTAGCTAGTTTGAATTTATGACAATTTTTTCGTAGTAAAATAGGATTGTTTACATTTTTATTTAATTTCTTTTTACTTGGGGACAAACACACCCTGCTATAATTCTACCTTGCCCACAGTATAATTACATTCAAGTAATGAATACTAGCTAATCCAGTTAATCATTGCATTGATTCATCAAAAGGATCTCTTGTGTTCATCAATATCAATATTAAGTACTGTCATGGAACGTTCTGTCAGCTAACCTCATGGTAAACAGGTGATTTTCACTTAAAAAATGCTATGGAAAATTGGCATTATATAGAAGGCATCTCAAAAGGTAAACTTATATATTTTTTTCATTTTGATAACAAAATCAAATTACATAACACTCTCAAAAAAGAAAGGCAATTAAATATCTCAAGTGACAACTAAAAGAAGGTTTATGAATTAAAATAAGAATAAATCATTAAATTATTCAATCCTACAACAATTCTTGATAACTAAAATCCATTGTAACTAATATTAGTGAAATTGATGTTGAAAAATACTGATATTTTCTGGATATTTTAAGAGTTAACAGGCACCAATTAGTGCCATATATTAGCAATAAATGAAAAGGTGGAATGTATGGCACTAAAAAATTCATTTTGTATGATATTAATAAGTCATTTTTCCAATTTAAAACACCATGTAAAAATAAGTTACATCTTGTTAAATATTCAGAAACTCTTATAAAATAATCAATAAACTATAAAAAATGGAAACAAAATTGTTAACTAACAATTAAAAACTACTGAACCAATATATTTCAAACCGTAATAAATATATAATACTCAACAAAAATATAATTTACCCAGCAAAAGTACACAACTAACATAGACATAACTAACACAGAACAGAGATATCACTACTAATAAAATGCAATCAATGTAAATGGACAGAGCATAGTTGCAAAAACAATGCCAATAAAAGGCACTATTCAAAGGGTAAATAACATAAAAAAGTTAGAGTAAGAAAATCTTCACAGTAAAATATGAAACATACAAAACTATATACCATCACTATAAACTTTATCTTTAAAGAAAATGGATTTATAAAGGGGTATAACATATGTATAGTACATCTGTATGTAATGACAAAGAAAAGACCATTTTATGATGAATATGCAGATGTAGAACTTTTTGGTGTATTAGACTGTGGTTTTACAGAATCTTCAGAATGTCTTGATAAAGTTTGTTGCTTCACAGAATCAACAGAGTGGCGGGATAATGAATGTGATTGATTCAGGCTACTCATTGTTCCCATCTATAAAAAAAAAAAAAAAATGAAATTATAGAAGAATATAACCAAATTTCAATTATACAAAGAATACAACCAAATTTCAATTATACAAAGAATATAACCAAATTTAATTATACAAAGAATATACAGGAAGAGGAGTTATGTTACTTGCATCCGTAGCATTCTTTAAGCTACACATGCTCCTTGGGTAGTGCTAAAGTAATGGTTTCGCAGCTTGGATACATAAGCTTATTTGTATAGTTATCAATCTTTCTCTCATTTATGTCTTTCAGGTTTAAGCAAGAATACCTGGACTTCCTGTAGTGGAATGTTGGCAAGCTCGCCAAAAGTGAGTGGAGCTTTAAAAAATTTTATGAGATAATAACGTTGATGTCTTTGCCCTAATGGAGGGAAATAAGAAGACACGGTCAGATTCCCACTCACTGGCTATAATGTATACAATGCATACTCACTACACTTCTAATAATTGGATGCATGTTTGGGACATATGGCTCAATAATTGGACATATGGCTCAAAACTAGATTTTAACAATAATGTAGGGTCAGCATTCATTCAGAGCACTTCTCTCACTATCTGCCACTAGGAACTGCAAAAATTGCATTTGATGGAGAAGTTACAGTAATTAGAGTCGCTCTACAACTCTTAAATGTACAGTAGGGTGGTCACAAGTTATATGGGGGAAATTTTTTTTATGTTATTTTTTGGGGCACCCCCCTAAAAGTTGCCAATTGACTAGAAAATGAGATTGGCAAAGTTTTAGCTCATATGCATAATATTAACCCGTGCCGCATTGAGGTTGATTTCCTGAAAAATTACGATTTTTGCTAAAAATATCTAGTTTTTCCTTCATTTAGTATAAACTATTTGCTCTACAGACCTGGTTCTTGTTTTATTTCATAAAAAATGTTGTTGCTTTGAACTTTTACTCTCAACAAAACCAATATTTAATGACATTCAGTGTTTTTTGGGTCAGTTTGTGAATCTTCCCTCCAAAATCTGCATTTTTGTAAAATTAGTAAAAAAAACAAATTAAGAATTTTAAGTAATTTTGACCGTCTTTTGTATTATTTGCTCAGAAAACAAAAAAATAAATCAATTTTCATATTTCATTATAAATCAATTTTCATAACTAAACTACAATTCGTGAAATATATTTATTTATTTGATATGCATTTCTGTACTTCAGAAGAAAGATCTTGATTTGCATTTCAGTTGAAGCACATCTAAGACAAACCTCTGAAGTTTTCTTTATTACAATGCTATTTTTGTTGTCTGTTATTATTTACTTTTAGAATGGACATGAATGCCCATACGTATGGGAAAGGAAGGGCTATGCCTCCCCTAACTCCCATATTATCGTTATGATTTACATACTGGTATAACGTAAAAGTGGTTCAACACTAACACATAATATCTTTCCGGTGCAGGACCCTTGATGTGCAATAAGACTCCGAAGACAAGAATTTTTTCAAAAACAAAGAATTGATATCATCAAAAGCAGATTTTTAAATTCTGATTTAGAGGGTGCTGTTGTTCACTGGGATGGAAAAATGCTTCCTCATATTTTGAATAAAGAAAATGTAGAGAGAATAGCGATTTTATTTAGCTGTGGCGATGAAGAACAGTTAATAGGAGTTGCTCAGCTTGAAAATAATATGAGAATAACTCTTAGGCAAAAGCTGTATTTACAGCAGTTGAAGAATGGGAAGCAGTTGGTAAAATTCAGGCAATGTGTTTTGATACCACTTGTTGCCAAAGAGGAACATGCATTTTTTGTTGCAGCAATTACTGGATCGAATTCTTCTATATTTACCTTGTTGCCATCATATTTTAGAAATCATCCTAAAATCTGTTTTGATTGCAAAGTGGGCGAAGCTACTGCTCTTCATCCAGATATTTTTTAGAAATTTCAGATTGGGTGGCTTAAGTTGTGCAAGACAAAGTTCAAAACTGCTATTGAAGATGAAACTATTACATGAAGAACGCGAAATTTGCAAGAAGTTTCAAATTTTCTTGCAGAACATTTAAGAAATCAACAGCTCAGGGATAACTATAAAGAATTAACCCAACATTGTTTAATTTTTATAATAGTCTCTCCAAATAGACATTTCTTTCAGAGTACCTGGTGCTGTTCATTATGCCAGGTGGATGTCTAAGGCAATTTATTGTCTCAAAATACTTCTTTTCAGGCAACAGGTCTCATTAACAGATTTAGAAAAAAGAGCTATTGCAGACATTTGTTTATTTATAATAAATATTTATGTAAAGGCATGGTTCAACACTCCCACTCAGACTTTAACCCCAATCAAGGGCCCGATTCAAACGAAACAGAGTTCTATCGTTTTCCGTTGCAATCGCGGAAATTTTCGACTGATCCCTATGTTTCCTATTCAAGTGAAACCTGTCTAACGCTTTTGGATCACGTGACACTGCGATCGGTGTTTTGCTATCGCTTTTTCAAAAGCGATCGTTTTCGAGAACATGGCAGATCGATCGGCGGATGGTTGATAAGAAGATTACAACAACAACGAAGACTCGTTATTTAAAATTACGAAGCAATCCGTAGGAATTATCAGACAGGGAATTCTGCAAAAGATTTAGGTCTGCGGAAAGCTGAATTTTCTCGCAGAACAGAATTTCTGTAGGGTTTATTTTCTGTCGGCCTTCGAGTTCCACTCTAGCAGACACTACGATGCAGGCGCCATCTATAGTTCTTATTTTAAATCGTTTATTGCTCGTTAAATTTGATGTTTGAAACAGCGCGAAAAAATACATGAATAATTTCTCGAATAATGATCGAATAATTTCTCGCTAAAATAAGCATCCTAGCAACCCTCCTATTAAGGGGCCCACTATATTAAGGATGTCTTTGATTGTTAATTATATATCAGAACATAAAATATATAGTAATTCTACCCCTCCATTATAATTATAAACAGCTTTTCTGCTACAGAAAAATAAAATGTAGTAGGCAAACTAGAGAACAATTATTATTCGATAATTCGAACAATTCGACATGATAATTATGACGAACAATACTATTATTAATAATTTTCTAAAAAAATCTTCATAAATTAAAAATGTATTTCCATGATTATAAACATACAAAAAATATTAACCTAAACCAGTTAAAATTTTAAAACATTAACCTACAATACTGTTGGGGAAAAAAATTAAGACACAGCCTGTTGTCCGTTGCAGCTCAAACATAAATAAATAAACAGTTAGTCGTCGCCATTAAGTTAAAAGTTTTTTCCAGAGAAAGATGCGATTTTTTTATTGGTTAACAGCGACTTTCTACGTCACCGGAAGTTGCGTTTTCACTCTGTGGCGATAAAGTTTCGATCTAGCAAACCTGTAAATTCGATCGCCTATTTTGTTTCACTTTGAATACACTTTTGCGATCGCTTGTAAAAGCGATCGAACTTCCAGAGAGAAAACGATCGTTTTGGAGACGACCGATCGCGTTTCGTTTGAATCGGGCCCCAAGACTTAAAATTATTACAATACTAAAAATTTGATAAAGAGGCTGCAAACTTCGAAAGAAACATTATCTAAGCCTAGCCACTTTAACAAAAAATTGTAAACAATAATAATTTATTTTCTTTATAATGCGCTTCCTCTTAGATACATAACTTTAATAATTAAATATATCTAAACGTTAGTCGTTCTCAATTTTATGACTTCTTTGACCTTATTTTCTGTTCATTCTTTTACTTAAATTTCAGACTTTTTAAAAATTACAACCTTTATTTTGTACACAAAAAAGAAAGAAAACCGAAGAAAAACAAAAGGAGGATAAAGACGAAATATAATTTTTTGAACTTTCATTAAAATGCCAACTTTTAAGATTCGGATCGTATCTAGTCCTGAAAAAAGCATAGATATATGCTTTTTTTAGGACTAGATATTATCCGAATGTTACACTCTGAGCATTTTGGAAATGGACAAATAATCTAAAGTTGTTTTCACGGTAAAATTTTCATGCAATTTTTAAATTATATATAAAAAAAAAAAAATAACAGGAAGATTTCCAATTATTTAAAAAAAAAAAGGCTTCTGAATTACATACAAGCTTTAACATCAAACATATTTTATGATATCTTAGTATTATAAATGATTATTATTATAGATGTATTGCAGTGAAAACTGGAATAACGTGGACAGGATTTGACATGACAACCGCTTGAAGGGTTAAATCTGTAAGTTTTTACACAAAAGTGATGTGTGGCTCATCAAGGCGGGAAGTTTTCTTCTGAAACGAGATCAACACCATGTTTCTAGACTCAATTTTTCCATTTTATGATGGACGTCCGTTTTCCTCCAGATAAATGGATACATGTATACACAGACGGCTCAAAATTAGATAACTACAGCGATGTGGGAGCCGGTATTCATTCAGATTATTTCTCTCACTATTTGTCCCTGGGAACTGCAAAAACAGCATTTGATGGGGAAGTTACAGCAATTGAAACCACACTACATCATTTAAACGCCCAGCCGTTTCCTTTTGATCGGGCTGTCATCTTTTCTGATTCGCAGGCCGCGATTCTTGCCATTGCTAAATGTTACCATGCTCCTGATTCTGCCTCTATTCAGCAGTGCAGATCCCTTTTCTGGAGCCTCCATGAAAAAGGCAAAATAGTGGCCCTACAGTGGATACCATCGCACTGCGGTATACCTGGAAACGAAGCTGCAGACAAGTTGGCCAAAAAAGGGTGCACCATCTTACAGACTCCTTTAGGAGATGTCTGCTACAAATCAGTGTCCTCAAAGATTAATCTGGCCCTAAAAAACTTCTACTTATCTAAACTGGAGGAAAGAACAAAGGAGAAATCCTGGAATATGGCCATCCGTAACATCCCGACTTACCCTAGATACAGAGCCGTCGCTGCCTTCCGACTGACAACAAGGCACGACTGTCTCTGTGCCCATCTGCACCGGCTCAAGATTGTGAGTAGCCCTGCCTGCCCCCTTTGCAGCAGCAATCGGGTGATGACTGCGGATCACCTCCTCCTCTGTCCCGCATTAAAGGAAGAGAGTATTTACTCCCGCTACTGGGAAGCAAGAGAACTTTTACTTCGTTTGCTGCCTTCATTTTCTATATATGTTCTGCCTTCACTGTCTAGATATTTCGTCTGTTTGTGTGCTTTCTTTGTGTGCTTTTCCTGTGTAATTTGTGCTCTGTATCCACCTGGCGATAGAATTGTGTTCAAGCTCGCCTGCTGCATTGGAAAAAAAAAAAATTATGATGGAAAAACTGCTTTTTTGCAAAAAACCGCGATTTTTCAAAACTTTAACCTCAATGTGGCATGGGTTAATATTATGCAAATGAGCTGAAACTTTACCAATCTCATTTTTGAGCCTATTGGCAACTTTTTGTGGGGGGCCCCCCTCAAAAATTGGAAAGTTGATTTCTTGTGACCCCCCTAATGTACAGCCATTTCTTTTTGAACTGGCTGTTATATCCTGACTTGCAGGCAGCGATCCTTGCTATTGCAAATTGCTGCCAAGCTCCTGCTTCTGCCTCTATACAGCAGTACAGATATCTTTTTTGGGGTCTCCATGAAAAGAGCAAAACTGTTTCTGCAGTGAATTCTGTCACACTGTAGTATCCCTGGAAATGAGACTGCATAGAAGTTGGCTAAAAGTGATGTACCATCCAACAGACTTTTTCTAGAGAAGTTTGCTACAGATCTGTCTCCTCAATAATTAAATTGACCCAGAGAAGTCTATACACACCAAAATAGAAAGAACAACAGAAACTTTGGAATACAACCATCCTTAATCTTCCAAACTATCCCAGACACAAAGCTGTCACTACTTCCCATATGACAACTACATGACTGTCTCTATGCACATCTGTATCGACTTAAGATAGTAAATAGCCCTGCCTTCCCTCTCTTCTACGATGACCTGGTTATGACTTTGAACCTCCTCCCTCTCTGTCTATCCTTGAAGGAAAAATCCCACTATCGGGAAGACAGAGAACTTCTATTATTTAACACCTTAATTTTAGTTCTTGCACTCCCTGTTTATTGCTCCACTGTTAATTTGTATGTTTGTGCTTTGTATCCTATTTGGTAATAGAACTGTATTTCTTCTTGCCTGCTGCATTGGAAATAAAAAAAAAGAATATACAAGATCATGGCTAATAAAAACTGTTACAGTTTATCGTTCGAAAATTTTTTTGTAACAACAAAAAAATTCAATGACAATTTAACCAGATAACTAATAATGAAAACATAGAACTAGTTTTTGTCATAAAGTATTCCATTTCTGTAGAAAGTATATCAAATACATATGTATGCTGATAATATAAAACTATCTCAGAACAGGAAGAAATTCTTAGTAAACGTAAAAAAAGAATGAAGTACAGTAGAAGATCTTTATAACGCAAATCTCGAAAAGCCAGGTTTTGCATTATGTATATAAATCATTTCACTTATATCAGGGATGCACAACCTATGGCCCGCGGACCAATTTTGGCTCGGAACGTCTGTTTCATTGGCCTGCCATCATCATACAGTTGCACTAAAAAAGGAATTTGTGCATACTTTTTCCTTCTCGACACTCCTGTTTTCACACACGGTGATTGTATTCTTTTCCCTGTTTTATGATGGCATCACTGAGTTCACAAAAGTAAGGAGGGGAGAGGTATCCTTTGTTAAGTACATTTATTTGTGAACAAAATTTTCACTGAGCCATCCGGGTTGTGCAGTGGCTAGAGAACCGTTCTACCATATTGCGGGCCCAGGTTGGATTCCTAGCATGGGCTTGGCTGTCATTTCCTTTGTCCCTTTATAGGAGACAATGCTTGTCCTATAAGATGTCTTCATAAGAGATGAGTACCTCCGACTTTGTAACAGCCAATGCCTATAAATGGCAAGTGTCTGCCATTAGAAAAAAAAGGGAAAAAATTCTTTAATTAATCTCAACAAATCAAAGACTAGGAACAGACTGACTGACTTAACATTTCGGCCATTTTACTCATTTCTACAGCGACTCTCAAACCTAATATAAAAAAAAACTTCAAAAGTACAGTCACAGCCATCTCATTAGTTGTTGATGATTAACTTTTTTCAGATCTTTTTAGTGTAATTAATCTGAAGATTAATTCGGCAATCTGTGAAGTAATTACATACGTATATTTGACATGTTACTTAGTTTATAAATATATATGCATACGGAATTGTTTACGTATGTTTCATCAAAGTAGCACTTTTTAAAAACTTATACTATGTAATTCTCCCCCCCCTAAAAAAAATGCATTGGTCCCCTGTAAGGTCCTTTTTGTTTTTTTGGCCTGCTGGCTGAAAAAGGTTGTGAATCCCTGACTTATTTCATTAAACTTCCCTTGTAAACTTGCCAAAACATATCGGGAACAGATAAGTATAATGCTTAAGATATTTTTCAAATATAATACTACTTTAAAAAAACAAAAACATGCAATAAAACATTTATTTTTATAGAAAAAAATTAAATTACTAAGAGCATTTAAGATTGTTAAACAATATGTTAATTTTGATTTGTTTTAGAATTTGCAATCTCTCAACAAATAACTTTTCTAAGTCTATGAACTGTTAATAACTCCACTTCAGTTACACAGTCTTGTGTTTCTAGGAATTAAAAATATTGATCTCTTAAGGAAATTTTTTCAGATACTGAAAGTTTTTTAAATTTCTCTCCAGTGTCTGATTCTGTTTCAGAATTCTTTTCCTCTTGTTTTGAAACAGGACAAATTATTTCTAGATTGGTCAAATGATTAACAATTTGCGACTTATCTATTTCCAGAAGTTGAAAAATGTTTTCTTCATGCAAGTTTGCTAGGTACTGCTATTTCATGTACAATAGGGTGGGCCGAAAATCCATTTTTTTCGAAATTGCTATGCAGGGTTCATACAGCTTTTAGAAAAGAGAAATTAATGAGTTTTTTAATGAATTTTTCATGACTATGAATTCTGAGTAACACATTCAACATACTTGGCAAAGTCACCATAGCTTAATTATAAATTAGCACTCTTTTATGAAATAAAATTAGAACATTAAAAAAAGGAAGAAGCCAAATTAAATAAATTAATTAAATAAATGATATTGATACAAATGATATGGAAATTACATTTATTTATACAGTAAATTCCAGATATAGTGAACTTTCGGCTACAGTGAATACATTTCCTTAGTCCCGATTCACATACATTAGAAATACACATAGCATTTTTCGGTTTTAGTGAACCATGACTTTGGTTATAGTGAACTTAAAAATTTCTGGACGGTAAAGGTAATGTTATTTGATTCCTACGAAGAGTGTCTCTTATGTGTTCGAGCAGAGAAAAAGATTATCAAGCACCTTTTAAGAAATACAGGTGAATTGCCAGTGTCTAGTTTAACTTACTTATACTAAACAAGGGAGGAGGGGCAGGAGGGGCAGGAGGGGGTCATAATTTTTTCAACCCTGTAATGCATCCTACCCTTTAAAAGCATTCTTTAACAACAGCAGGTTACTTCTGAAAGTAAACCGAAAGCTGAAATTTTGCTCTTTACTTTGGACGATTTCATTTTCCAATCTTAATGCAATATTCCAGGTTAAAAGCGACAGCAATTTTTGCCAACTGAATGGAATGTACACAATTTCCATAAACATGATTATTTGTGTTTATTTTACTCAACAACTAGTTCTAGAACTATAAATGCATCCATTATGCTTGATTTAGTTAATAAATATTCAGAACTTGTGTAAAATTGTATTTTCTAGTTTTGTACTGTTTTATTGTTATCAGACATCGGAACATCGGTTTTAGTGAACTTCGGATATAGTGAACAAAATTTGCTGGTCTCCAGAGGTTCACTATAACTGGAGTTGAGTGTACAAGCTTTTCTGTAGATTTAGAATTTGTGACTCATTTTCATCAATTTGTTTTTGCAAAATGAAAAGCTTGCTGCTTTTCTCTTTCACAAACTTTCTATGTTTATTTGATTTGAAAAAGAGAATGATATCACTGGACCTCAGCCTTTGCAGCAAGTTCATCAGTGGATCTCTCCAAATCTGATATATTTGACTATCAAAAGCAATAAAATTGCTTGAAAACAGAGGAGAAAGAGGGGCTGCACCCCCCCCTTGAAAATGTAAAGCAATTATTTAAAAGAAAGCTATTTTTAAACATTTGTATAAATGATAAGATTTAAAATACTGGATTGCCCTCCCCACTATCCAAAATAGAAACCTATTACCATTACCCATCCCTCACTCCTTACAAGATAAGGCTTTGAGACAATTTAATAAATTACAGGAAGCCAATATTAATGAAAGAACTCCCACCTTTCATGCTACTGCATGAAAATATGTCAGCTAGAAGACTAAACTTAAAATGTTACAGATTTTCATATAATTTTAGTTTTTACTACAGTATAGGACCGATTATCCGGAATTTTGAAATCTAGAATGGCCTCCACTCTCTTTTTTTCCTGATCATCATAATGAAATAGGGAAAAAAAAAAGAGGGTTTTCAAAAATTCGTGACTGTTCCCACATTTTGCTTGAATTAAAAAAAAAAGAAGAAAAAACACATTATTAAATTGTAGGAGTAATGCAATTACACTAGTATTTCATTATTTTCTTTATAACAGTCTGGAGCAAAGCAGATTGAGGAACGTGCTTTGGTCGTGGAATGAATGAACTCTGATCTCCTCTCTCCTTGGGTGAAAGCGAATTCTTTTGCGGTCACGTGTTTCAGGAGCAAAGGGCAACGGCGAGTATCAGGTGAGTCACAGTTCATGCTAGTTACTTGCTTTGGACATGGGGGGCTTATGCTTGTTACTTGCTTTATTTGGTTTGCTTATTTGAGAATTTCCATGTGTCTCAGTTCAGTATAGCTCTGTTGTTACTGTTGCCGCTGTATAAGTTGTGTGAGAATTTTTTATATTTACGATGCTGAAAAGATCTGCCGGTGATTCTGAAAGCAGCAGAAAGAGAAAACATGTAACGCTTTCAATCCAAAACAAAGTGGAAATTCTTTATAAATTAGACAGAGGATCTTCGGCGAAAATGATAAAACAGTGCACCAATCTAGAAACACGGATGCGGATAAAGTTTTGTTTGAATGGATCTGTCAGTGGAGAGCTGAAAATTTTCCTCTTGATCATGCCATTATTATGGCTAAAGCACAACAATTCCATTCAGAAATAGGAGCGACACAGTGTAAGTATTCTACAGGATAGTTCACAAAATTAAAAAAGCACCATGGATTAAGACTTATGAAAACGAGTGGAGAAAAAGCCTCTGCAGATGTCGATAAAGAGGAAGAATTTTGTCATGACTTATCTGAGTTCATAACGAAAGAAAACTTAACACCAGACCAGATTTAAAACACTGATGAGACGGCACTCTTCTGGTGGCACATTCCAAGAAACACTTATGTTACTGCTGAGGAAAAGAATCCAACTGGTTTTAAAGATAGCCGAGAGAGATTAACAATTTTAGGATGCTCTAATACGGCTGGGAATCATAAATGTAAATTAATCGTAATAGGCAAAAGCCGAAATCCAAGGGCATTTAAGCATGTTAAAACTTTTCCTGCAATTTACAAGTCTAACAAATGTGCCTGGGTTACAAGAGATCTATTGACAGATATGCCAACCCTCGATGAGACTTTTCAGTAGTAATTGAGAAAATTTTCAGTAGTTTTTCATGTTTGTCAGTAGTCAGTCGCAAAAGGCTCTTTTTTTTTTTAAAATCCCCCCTCAAATTAATAATAATAAAACAAAATTAAATACACCCTATTAAAAATTGATCTAAATGAAAAATAAATGAAAACATATTAATTATAATTTATTCAAAACATTTTGATAAAACAGATTGCAACTTATATTAAAGTACCAATTGTCTAACAAATGTCATTTACTGTAGTTTAACACAACACGTATGCACTATAACTAAACTTCATCAATTTTCTTTTTCAAAACATTTGCAGTTGAAGATTTTGCAGCTTTTAGCTGTTCTTCAGTAAACTTTTTTTGATAGCATGTTTCTTTAGATGTAAACATTTTTATTTTCTCAACTAACAGGGCTTCTAATGTTTCACTACTTAAATTGGACCGAAAATCAGTCTGATTTTTTCTAACTAAACTAAAAAGTCTTTCGCATGAAGCATTGGAATGTGGTACTATTAATATAGCAAACATTATAGTAGGAAGTAGTTTGTACTTTATCGCACCATTGCAGTCTTTTAGTTTAGATATTTTCCACCACACACAGTCAATTTGTTCTATAATAGGAATTGTTTCAAGACTATCAGCTTGTTAATGAGCGAATTCTACTTCCAACTTTTCCAAATCACATTCACTGATTAAATGTGGGAAATGCTTAACCATAAACAAAATTGATGAAAATGATACCTTAGCTCGAATAGAAACATCAGCCACTTCTGCATGTTTTAAGAAGTCATCATCAGAAAGTAATTTTTGTGATATATAACAACAAGCTTCGTCATAAAATTTTCTGACTTCTTTGTAGAAACTAGCAACATTAACTTCTTTTAAGTATCTATCTTTCAAAAACATTTTTGTTTTTACACCTACTACCAAGTCCTCATCAGTTTTTTGACATGACTGCTCCAAAAAATTTCTGCTGGAAAAATCCATTTCTTTGCTGCTATCAGCAACAACTGCTGGTGTTACAAAATGGACTAACAAATCCATGTACAACTGTTCTAAATTTCTTCTTAACTTGTGAATCAGAGGAGCTTCTTGCTGAAGCAAAAGATTCACAAATTCTGGAAGTATGTTTTGAAGGAATAAAAGAAAAAGTTTCACTTTAGGATTTTTCACATGACTGTACATGACTGTACTTGAGTGAAACGTTTGTTATTGGAGCAGTTATTAGATTCATCAGAAAAGAATCCTTCTAAAGGCTCCCACTGCTCTAACACACGATTAATGCAAGTTAAAAATGATAGCCATCTAGTAGCAGTGTACTTCAGTATTTTATGGGCTTTTGTGTCACCACACAGTTCCTTGTTGTTTTCTGAAATTGTTTTTATGCTTAGAACTTCTGTACAAAAAAATAGAAGATATCTACGAATAACATTTCGATATCAACAGAAAATGCTTCAGCAGCTTTTTTTGCAGCAATGTGTTGTGTAGCAAATGACAAGGACAGCCTCTCAAAACAATGGAAGAATTTTTGGCGATTAAAAAAGATGCAACACCTTTTTTCTTCTCCAACATAGTGTAGGCATTATCGGAACAAAAACTGAGACACTTTTCCCAAGTCAGACATTTTTTTATACAGTATTGGACCCTTTATCTGGAATTCTGAAAACCGGAAAGTTCCAAAAACCGGCACTTTTTTCCACTACGTAAAATCTCGACTATTCGGCATTCAAGTAACCGGAAAATTTTGGCTCCACCCCCCCCCCCCCTTGGGGGGAGGTCTTCTCTAATGACTAATTCCTACTGTGAATCACAGCTGTCCAAACTTAGAACAGGGAAAGAGGATGCAAATTTCTAACTGCTAGACGCTGGAGGTTATCAATAATTCCATGAATCGTGGTAGTATAAAAAAAAATAAACAGACAAAAATGCTCACAAAACAAATATGACGGACACACGTTACAAAAACAAAACAATTTACAGCTGTGCCGGCGAGCACGGAGAAAAATCAGCTTCGTACCGATAGCCAAAACAGAAAAAGTGCTGATTACATATTTATAGTTAGTGAGTTCTGACCTACTTATTTTGCCCATCTGCATTAAGATGATTCAACAGTGTTATCTCTGAAGAGAAGCTCGAGAGGGAAGGAGGGGGGACAGAGAAAACATTACTGTTTGTATTTATTTCATTAATCATTTTCTTAGTTTAAAGAAATTACCCGTTAGAAATCGAAAAGTGGTTTTATTTTTAATTTACTATTATTTTTCTCCCCAACGATGCAATGGTATTATTGCTTTGTAACACTGCAATATAAACGAATATTATCATAAATACAATTTAAAACTTTGTTAAAAACACACAATTAAAAATAGATCAGTACGCACGTGTGTACCAATCTATTTTTATTTATGAGTGTTTTTCAACATGCATTGATTAACATTCCAAAACATTTCCGATTAGATTCCCCCCCCCCCTTCCTTAACAGCTTTGTCGACAAACATTTTTTTTTACGCTTAACTATCCGGAATTTTCACTTATCCGGCATTTTCTGTGCTTTCCGGATAGTTGAGCTTTTACTTATTTAAATTGTGTCCCTGTGTCCTTTTATTTAAACAGTTTTTCCTTTTCCTGTTATGGGTTACGTTACAGCTGCGTGTGTTAGGGAGAAAGCAGGCGGGTTACTTCTCTATTTCGGCCTGCCTCAGATTGTCTCGATATTTTTGTGGGGAACATTGAAACAGCTAAAGATTAATGAAATGTTCAAACAAAATAAAAAATAAATGTTTAAATGTTAGCTTTTCTCCTCTCAAAATTGTATATGATCTAATTGTACGGTCTCGTTTTTTAAATTTTGTTTCGTAATAGTGGGCATTTTCTCAACGTATTTTCGTAATTAAAGCTGAAAATTCGAGCTGCTTTATGGGGAGCTCCAATTACGGAAGCCAATACTTCCGACAGAGATTTCACTAGTTATACGCATATTTTTTCAATTAGTATTTTTTCTTCAATATTTAACCATATTTTAAAAGGGCTGCAAATGATTTTAATTGTCATCACAATGATGTTATCAAGGGAGCGAGCGAGGTATATTGTTTTTGGCCATCACGTAAGCTATAAGCCGTCTTTGTAATCCATATGCGGAGGCGAGCGTGCGTAGCGGCGGGAGCGGGGACCATGGTTCTCTCCCGTAGGTATGGTTCTGCATATCTGACAGAATACGTGGATACCGCGATTCGCAGCATTAAAGTTTTATTTTACAGTAAGTTTTGATAAATTTAATTATTTTTATTTTAAAATCTATTATGAATGCCTTACTATTTACATAATTATATGCAGTAATTATCATAAAAGCTACTTGTACTTAAAGACTGGTTCTTTTTTAATTGTACTGTGCACAAAGGGTTAATTTTTCGGCAGCGACCCGAAAACCGGCAAATTCCATAAACCGGAATGAGGTCGGTCCCGAGGTTGCCAGATAAAAGGTCCCATACTGTAATTTCTTGATCTATAAGAAGGAATATTCCTTCCCCTGTATTATTTGCACATTCAAGTAAGGATATTAACAGTGGGTAGAGCTTTTTATTCTGGGAATCATTGCTGGCATCAGTGCTAATAGAATATGGGCTGTTTTCACAAGATGAAATAATTTCAGAAATATTTTTTTATATTATATTTTTTATTATTATATGGGGGGGGGGACTCGAGCCCCCCCCCCTTCCCAGAGCTAGATATACTATGGATTATGAAAGTTAAAAAAAGTTTTTCGTGAATTTTCAAATGAACTGAAATTTTAAAAAATAGCAGTGTATATACAGTTGACTCACTGTTTAATGTTGATCTCTTTCCAAGACGATATTTCAAAGTCCCGGCCCCTCCAAAGTAAAAAATTTCTATTCAAAGATGACATCGTTTCTGTTTAAAGGCCTTTTAAGAGTGGGAAAAAAGTGTTGGGTAACGTCAAATGTGCAATTACTAAGACAATTTCAAGGCCCCAGTTCAGAGTGTGAGTTGAGCTCCTGTAGTGTGTGGAGCAGTGCCGGATTAAGACAGCGCGGGGCCCGTAGCAAATATTACCAAGGGGCCCCCTGTTCAGTAACGTTCCCATATTTTATTTATTTATTTATTTTTAGGGGGAGGAGTTCACACTCGCATTCAAATAGTAGAGATAAATTAAATGAGAAAATAAATAGTCCTAATTATATTATAATTTAAGTTTAGTGCTTATTAATTAGTTAATGGGATCACTAATACTAATTAGATGTAAACAAAACTAAAAGGTCCCACGTGCTGTATTCGGAAGAGGTTTATCCCAGCCCTTCCTCCACCTTGGGTGAGCTAATCTCTAGGTTTTGCGCGATAATAAAATAAAACACAACTTTTACGAATTTTCTTAATTCAAAATGAGCAAATTTGAGTTAACACTAGACAAATCAATTTCTCCAAGTAAATTGGTGCACGGAAAAGATGTCCGTTAAAATAAATGTTGTTTTGGGGTGGTGGGAAGGGGGGGGGGCTAAATAGATAGTGAGACTGACGATGTTTAAAGTTATTTATACCTACAACTCATACTCAGGTTTTTTTTAATGAATGTTAATGTACATGGATATAGTAAATTTGGAATTTCTAACACTTACCACCTTTCCCATATGGATACATATAACTAGAGAAGTTTACACTCATAAAATAATAATTGTTTTTGTACAATTTTTAGAGCCTTCGAAAACAATATGTATTTTAAACTGTGCCTTTAAACACAATTTTTCCCCCTGTAAAAATGCATGCTTGTAAAATTATTCCCTTATCTGTAGGGTCTTTATTAATAATAGGTTACATATTTTTAACTTTTGTTAATTTATTTAATGGGTTAATTCATAAGAAATCGAACTGAGTTTAGATAGATCTAATGGAATGTTTAGGCAGAAGAAAACAGACTTAAGTAAAATTAAAAGTAATTTATTTTGTAAATTAACATTAAATTAAATAGGTAGCTACTTGCTACATACAGCACGACACTCATACACCAGCGATACCTAACTTCTTGTTCATTGCTCCCCTTGAGTCCAACATCCTTCTTTTATACGTAGCAGTCGTTCACTCCAGGAATTTCTGCTCCGTGGTTGGTTCTTGGTAGTTCGGGTAGTTTATGGTTTCTGGCGATTCAACGTCCGAAAAATACCCAACAAGATCTTGCACAATAATACCTCCGCTACTCAAAATACACTGCATTAACGGAAGGCATTTGAACTGCACATGCATGTACAGGGGGATTGTTACTTCCACATACCATACCACTTGGAACACTTCTAAAGGTCATTTGGTTCGTGTTCTACAAGCATATGTGCATTACTTTTAAACTTATCCTCGTTAAAATAATATAAATTATTTTGTTTAAAAAAATCTTATTAAGAGGATTGTATCTTTTCTAAATAGAATAATCTATATAATAAATAATGAAAAAATCGGATAAAAGATTCATTATCGAATTACGTTCAAATGTTTTTGCAAGATATAATAATCTTAAATGTGATCAAGTAATTTGTGAGTTTCTTTGTGGATCAAGAGTATCCGAAAATTCTCTTTGTTTTCAGTTTACCTGGGGTTATGGCTTCTCGGATACCCCGACTGTCTAGTCTTTGTGCGAAGATCCTCTCAGTTCTAATTATTTTATTTGAACGAACGTACTGGCATTCGTGTCCTCGACCTGTGGTTTCGACCGGCCAAAATCAATTCTTTTATATTTAACGTGGTTAACTTCTGTGATTAATAAAATAATTTACCGTAACTGTAGATTCCCCAATTATAAAAGAATGACTTACATTCTATACATTATTATTGTTCCAAAAAATAATTCGCCTTTGTTTAAATATTGTAAAATGTAAAATAAATAATTAAATAAAAACAAAGGAAGCCAACCACCAAAAGCCTTCTAAGATGGCTTACACCCTACCCTGTACACCTTCGAATTTCGCCAAAGCCACTCGCCTTTACTCTAAAACAAAAGAACTTAGGGGCTGCCCAACATCTGATTAAAATAGCATCCTCATATTTACTGCAAAACAAAATAAGTTTATATCCAATATTTAAATAAAAATTATTGTTTTGTGGGGGAATATCATTATTATGGGGCGCATTTTTCCTACAATCTTAATCCTATGGATCTCAGCTCTCGGGAAATGCAAAAGATCAACTCGCTTTTCACAGAACATCTACAGAAATAGCCACAAATATTTCCGTTCTATTGAGTCATTTTGAAAAGTTTGATTACAACTTCATTAAAAAATTCATTCGGTTACTGAAAAGTCCCTGAAATGATCAGGACAGATAGGCTACAACCTAATGAATAATCCAGCCCCCTGATGGATTAATACAATTTTGTGGGTGGAGGCTTGGATAGAAGATTCCCATACATATCCATTTTATAGGAGTAAGTTGGGATTGTTTACATTAATTTCATTTTTCTCGGGAGGGGCGGTCACCTCCTATGACCCCCTCCCTTTAATCCGCCCTTGATCACACCTAGGGATTGCAATCCCGCTTTTGTGGGATTACTATACCATGACAACAATTTTCATTTTTATGTAAGGTATTGTTTTAATTATGAATTAAGGTAAAGTATTAAACCTGATGATTTAAAACAATAAAGCTCTCACAGTTACGGTTACAGTGACAAAATTACAAAATTTTCGAATAGCAACACCCACTTTTTTCGTGCACAAATTGATCGGAACATGGAAAAACCTTAAATGGCGTTGGGACGAGACATGCATGGCGTAAATTAGAGGCGTAAAACATTTGCAAAGAAGAGCATTGTAAAGAACCAATGATAACAAAAGAGAGGAGAGGAGAAAATACTTTTAACAAAAGGACAAAAAGCCTAATAACTTCTACAAACTGTGTAGAAGTTATTAGGCTTTTTGTCCTTGACTTTGTAATCTTTTTGCAGTAATGGCAAAAAGAGTTTTATCTTGAAGTCAGGGTTCAGCGCAACTATATAGCAGGATGATACGCTTTAAAGAATAACTTCCCATAGAGCGTAATGTATTGGGGCTATTCTGAATACTCCTGTAGGAAAACTATAAATGCTACATAGATCATTTACAATAGGGTACATGGTACTGTAGATAAGAACAACATGTAAATTTCGTAGAAATCTATGCATATTTACGCGAGTTAGATCAAGGACAGACAGACAGACAAACCAAAATATTAAACACTTTTGTACCTTGCTGGAAAGTGTTAAAAAAGCTAGATCATGGGGGGAGAGAACGAAAACTTTCAAGGTAAAGGCGAGGGCCCCCAAAAGCGCGGGGCCCGTAGCATTTGCTACTCCTGCTATATTGTTAATCCGGCACTGGTGTGGAGTGATCTCCCGCCGAGAGCTGATCAAGCTGCCGATGGGTACGGCGCTTTGCTCTGTGATGGAAGCAGTGTTTATGCGCTTGTTTATGAAGTTTTGAATTTAAGTGCTGTGTATAAATTCCTGATTGCTCAGTCTTGAGGAACTGTTAGTGTTATCCCTCGAATATTTCCACTGAACTTTTTACCTGTGGATGCGTTTTATTTTATGGGAGAAATACAGCATTTGTGAGAGATTTGGATCTATGTGGACTGTTGCACATTACTGTTTGATTGTGCTTGTGAATCTTGTACAGTTGATTGTTCGGCGAAGTTCTAGAAGCAATAAAATTTGTATTCCATCCTCACAAGTGGACTCTTTTCTCTTATCCACCAACTTTCTACACTAACCCAGGAATAGCAGAGTATTCTGCGAGAATAGGTTTCCATTTCGAAGGGGGTGGGATCTGGTATTTTAAACCTTATTGTCACTAGAGTTAATATAAATGTTTTAAAATAAATAATATAAAACTTTTTATAATTTCTTTATATTTTCGGAGAAGGCCCTGCCCCACCCCTCTAAATACGCCCCTGGTTGATTACATAGGTGCAAAAAGACTTAGTGCAGATAAAGACTTTTCTTTAATATTTAATCTTTCTAAAAACATCTGTCTGCTATAAAGATGTCACAATTATGCACAAATTCATACATAGCATGTGAATATGATATAATCATTAGTTTTTTAATCATTTTTTTCAAAACATGAAGAGGAAGGTGATGTAAAAGTAAAATACATGCATCCATTTGGCCCTGCACCATCATTTCATTGGCCTCCAAGAAAAGAAGACACCTGCTATGTACCTCCATGTAATATAATATCTAAAGACAGTATTCCAATTACAAAAGGTTCAGGATGAGTCTACTATTTTGTGCAATAACAATACATATAAAACTTCAGCAAGCCACTCTGCAATTAAAGATTCTGTTGCATAATTTAATGTTACATTTACTTTAAATTGGAATATTAATTGAGTGAATTAATATAATAAGTAATTAATTAAGAGTAGAAGTATCCATTACAGTCAAAGCATGATATTTTCAATCACTAAATCTTAAAAGCCTTGTAATATTGGGGGGGGGGGGGGGGAGGAGGGGAGAATGTCCTGCATTTTCTAATGACATATTTTCTATTTAGTTAGCTTGAATTATTTTTCTCTTATGTATTACTCTTTAACTCGATTTTTTGTGGTTTTGTCTCGAGATTCAAGTGAATGAAGGTGAATTATTTGTTAAAATACAACATACGCAGGTACTATTAATTTACAAGCTATTTTTTCAAATAAAAACCAAAAATATCTTATTAGCAATGGCACCAAAAATATCATTAATTTTATTTCATATGCTTTTAGAGCACATTTTTAGGTTTATTATTATTATTATTTTTATTAAAGACTGACTTGGTATCTATACTGCCTCACCTTTTAATGATAAAAGAAAAAAAAAACGTCTTTGACCTTAAAATTATGAAGATAGAAACACCTAATTTTTATCTTTTTCCCCACTGCCATTATTTTACAAAAAATGTACATAAATAAATGATTTTTCTATGAAATGTACATACCTTACAGGAAATGTTATTTAAAAAATAAATAAATAAAAGTTTGCTTTTGACATGAATTTTTTTCTTACTCCATCCATAATCCATGTCAAAAAAATTTAATACTTTTTTTTTTAATTAACATGGTCATGTTAACAAAATGACAAGTTCAGCTCTGTATATCAAATAGGTTTTGAGTAACAACCATTTAAAAATTAGTATGACATGGAAAATTTCTAATTTAAAAAAAAAATCATAACATGGAAATGACTTTCTTTTTTTAAAACTGAAAATTTGTAGTTTTCATCTAATGTGCTAGTACTACACCTGAACCAAAAATCATCAATATCTGAGAAATGACATTTTGACCATTGCTTGGTTTTATGTAAAAATTACCCAATAGTGAAAATGCAATAAATACTGAAATACTTGATTAAGCAGTCAAAATACCACTGTTTTGATTTTAAATCCCATTAGATTACACTTTTTGCTACAATTTAAAACAAAATATGATTAGTTACTGCTATGCCTCAGTAAAAAAATGTTAAAATAGTAAATGCTTAAATTTATTTAAAATATCTAAATTATGAAAAAAATAATTATTTTTTATTCTTAAAAATATTATATCACATAACTTATTTTGTATGTTAATCTGTACAGTGTAAGCATTATACCTTGAAATTTCTAGAGGGATAAAATGTTTATGCACTGAATTATGATTTTTTTGGGATACAGCACATTTGAAAATCAGAGCAACAGTGATGGCTGTAGCGTGAGATTTTTGAAAGCTTTCAAAGTTAAAAAAAAAAAAAAAAAAAATTGAGCTAGCAAAAAAAAAAAAAATTTACAGGAGTTAGTTTCTTCATAGTCTGAACAAATCAGCCAAATTTCAAGAAAATCTGAGAGTGTGAGTGACATGGCCTGGGTGAATTGACATGGAATGACCTGTCAGCTAACATAAGGTCAGGGCCGAATCCAGAGAAACCATCTGGGGGGGGGGGGGGCTCCGTTTTTCATTAGGATAATACATTGATTTCCCAATACTTTTTCTTCCAATGTATAATTAGATATGGTATATCACAACTAAATAAGTATGTTGTCTGTTGCAAGAACTGTCCAAAGAAAACTTGGAGGGGGGGCAGAGCTATCATGCACCTTATACCGATCAAGTTAAGCCGATGCTCATAAGCCACATGTTTTATGCGTTTCAATGGACGACGGACCTGATACGGGAAAAAAATGTTCCGTTGCTCTCTCCATTGTGTGTGGGGACTGGGTTGCAATTAACAGATTAATCTTTTGTTGGTAGATCCTGACTGGTCCTTTGATTTTCAGACTTGACCTCAATTAATGGTTTTTAACTCTTTCGTTCCCAGGCCATAGGTATTTTCAAAACCTGAGTCCAAAGGAATCGCCCGAAATTTTGTCTCCCTCTTGAAACATCTCCCCATTTCGGTTTCTTATAAGGATGATCAGTAACCAAGTTATTCTCGCCTTTACCGTGTATACGCAAATAGCGAAGAATAGCTCATTGTTAGAACGGGTTATGGCATCCCGCAGTGGTCTCTTCCATAAGAACACGGCAAGTGAAGCAGCATTCAGCTTGGCCAGTGTTTGGGAGGGTCAACTTCCTCTCGGCTCAACTGCTGTGGGACCGCGTACGCTAATAGGAGCTGGTGCACGTAAAATCCGTCGTGGCTCCAATGTCCTCCAAGTTGTTAAACGATACCTCTGGGGGTGCCGATTTCAGGGAGTTGTTCCCTCATCTGGAATATCAAAATTAGGGGACCCCGAGCTGAGTCGGACTTCCTCCCACTGAGGCTCATTAAAATGGAAGCCGCCCATCGTCTGCCTATATGGGGGATCTGGCATCTCCCGGCGGTTGCCAGAGGGCATTAGCAACAGCAACAACGGGTTATGGCAAGCAGGGGCGGATCCAGAGAAACCATCTGGGAGGGGCTCCGTTTTTCATTAGGATAATACATTGATTTCCCAATACTTTTTCTTCCAATGTATAATTAGACATGGTATATCACAACTAAATAAGTATGTTGTCTGCTGCAAGAACTGTCCAAAGAAAACTTGGAAGGGGGGGGGGGGGCAGAGCTATCGTGCGCCCTATACCGATCAAGTTAAGCCGATGCTCATAAGCCATGTGTTTTATGCGTTTCAATGGACGACGGGCCTGATACGGGAAAAAAATGTTACGCTGCTCTCTCCATTGTGTGTGGGGACAGGGTTGTCAGTTTAACAGATTAATGATTCGTTGGTAGATCCCGACTGGTCATTAAAAGGCGTAAATTTCGCCAGAAAATGTGGCCTTAACCCCTGTAGTGACGACACGACGTGGCTAATCAGCAACGACCTTTATTCATGTTATTGTTCGCGTGCCCTAACCATTAACATTTTAGTGTGTACAGAGTATAATTGCTGAATGCATTATTGAACCCATTTCACAGCCATCATACAATATACAGTGTTCACAGCATGCATTTCCGCATTTTAGGATGGCATTACGTTTTCCAGATTATGTAATTCCCATCCTTTTCTATGAGGACTGTAGTAAACCAACCTCAATTGCTATTTACAACTAATATCACTATTATCTGCTATTTGCAATTTGAGCTTTCTTTTTTAAAACCAGACCAGCTATACATTGCTAGGTACTCGCTATGTCTGATATCTTAGACTATGTTTTACTTTTATAATGAGGATTTGTACCCATACGTCTGTGTGGTGTGGACAATTTATGAGAGCAGTTGAAAGAATGAAAGCTGTACAAATTGCGGAGGGTTGGATTGTTCGTCTATGTGAATTGCCGCTATGTTAACATGACTGCAGTAAGTAAGAAGGCATTCTCGTTGCGAATTTTACGACTTTTTAATGACAATTCGGGGTTAACCGATAAAAGATTTCTGCACTAAACCACAAACTCCGTCTCCTATAAAATGGAGAGAGTAACGGAAGATTTTTTTCCTGTATCAGTGTCCCGTCTTCCATTCAAATGCATTGGAACCCGCTAAAGTGACTAAGAGATCGTCTGTCTATCTCTATAGTGATCACTTTTGAGTAATTTCGCTTTACAACCATCACACTTTACCACCTTTGTAATGTGACCATCTTTATAAAGTGACCAGTTTTGTTCTTCCCAAAGGTAGTCCCATTAGACATATTCCACTGTACAAATAAAACTGGGAACTGTGCTCCAGCCACTGTGGCGATAGCGATGTTTAGTCCAGAAGAGTTCAATAAGTATTGGTGGAAATATTCTTGGTGTATATACATATATACAGTTGGCTGTCTGTTTAACGACTTTCAAGGAACCGTGAAAAATCATCCTTAAATAGAGATCTTCCTTAAACAGAATTTGTAAAAGAATAACATTTCCCTTTATACTTTGGAAGGTGCCTGGTTCGAAACCAGTTCGCATTCGCCGACCTAACTGTTCGGAGTTTTCCGGGCTTTCCTCCGAAACTTAGAGTAAATAAGGGTTGGGACCCCTTAGAAAGACCCCTACGGAGTCCACCCCACCCATCGGCTTAGATTCCATGTGCAGATAATTGGCCGTAATCCTACATCATCAACACCAACCCTTTACACTTTTCATTCTTAGGACTGAATATTTTTCTTGACATATTGGCGTGTTTAAAGATGTTACTTTTATTATCATTATATTATTTTATTATTCACAAATTATTTTAAGTCATTTTAAAAAAAAGGTAGTAAAAACAAGAAATATAATAAAATTAGGTTTCAAAAAAATCAAAATGAGTCAGTTGTTTCATTTTTTGCCTTCCCGTTATTCTTTCTTCCAGATTTTCTCAAATGTGAAATGCGTCAGCTTCCATTTTTCTAGCTAACCAGTCGATGACTGAAAATTTTGCATTCCAAATTTTTCTGCCAGAATAACAGCACTGCAGTAATTGCTCGATTTTATTTTATTTTGATAATACGAACAATTATCTACATGAGGGATCTAGGCCGAGTACGGGGTGCCCTACATGGGGGTCTTAATCTGTACTTACGAGAAGTTTCGGAGAAAACTACGAAAGACTCTGAACGGCGAGATTGACGGACGCGACGAGTTTGAACCAGGCACTTTTCTTTTCCCAGTTGCGAGCGCTATGCACTCAGCCACTCGTGGGGCCTCCAGAAATTGGAGTTATGTGGCAAGCCTATACTAGAGGCATATTCATTCTGGGGCGGTTACCTTGGTCAGAGGATTTTTTTAGAGGTTCTAATGCGTATTCACGTTAAATCTGGAGAAAACCATCTGGAAAAACTCCAGATAGTTAGATTAACAGGCGCGCGGTAGGCCCAAATGCAGGACCTTCACACTTCAGTCGCCTATCATGTCGAGTGTCTTATCCACTCGGCCATGGTGGGGTCCAGAAGTTAGAATATTGGATGCTCTTGCTTCATGCAACCATTTGGATGCAGAAGTGCCTTGGCAAACTTTTTCAATCGGCCACATTGACTTCTCGGCCGTTTGGATTTGGATCCCGAAAAAAGAAAATTGTGCTGTTTCAAGAATTTTCTCTTTGCTTCTAAAATACCTTTGAGAATACACTCAGGTAGTTAAAATTGCCTTGCGAATTGCACTTTAGACATTCCCCGAAACTTTTTTCCCCACTCTTAAAAAAATTTTCCCCTGTTCCTGTAGCGTAAGATGAAAAAAAAAAAATCGTTGTTAACCAGAAACGACGTCGTCTATGAATAGAATTTTTTTACGTTGGAGTTGCTGTGACTTAATCGATCGAAATATCGTCTTTGGAAAGAGATCGCCGTTAAACAGAGAGTCAACTGTATATACAGTGCTACTTTTTAAAATTTCAGTTCCTGCGAAAATTTACAATTTTTTTTAACTTCCCTAATCCATAGTGTATTTCTAGCTCGGGGGGCCTCGAGCCCCCAGAGCCCCCCCCATGGATCCGCCACTGCATAAGGTCCCTTATCTCCAAGAGCTGTGGCATATGAGCCAAGCTACCGCTAAAACGCAGTTTCGTCAGGGAAGAATCCAAAATGACGTCATGAATGCCGCTATTTCTCCGATAAACTTCTGTCACACACATGAAATTAAGAATTTATAGCTCGATTTCTCATGTACTGATTTTCTTTGGCACGAAATATTTGGAAACAATTCTGATGAGAGTTACGCGATTTTTTTGAAAATTTCATATGAAAATTTTTTTTAATGTATGACTGTAAATTAAAATTAATAACTGTAAGGGCCCTATTTTGATGACTAATCAAAATTAATGAGTTTTTAATGACTTTTAATCACTGTGCGAGCCCTGTATAGCCTTAGTGTAGAAAATATGTGGTTAGTGGTCCTTATCAACCAAAAAAAAAAAAAAAAAAAAAAAAAAAGACCCTGTCAGAGAAAGACTTTAGCCTGCGCATTCAACTCCAAGTTTTGAATTTTTACTTAAAAATAGGAAATTTCCAAAAAAATTTTCTAGATGTTCCTACACATTTACAAAACTGTTCCATGGTCAAAAAAATTTGGAAAATGTTGTATAACGACTGGTATTGCCTGTTTGGTAAGTCTGAGTTTCTCCAAGGCTCTGAATTTAAAAAAAAAAAATCACAAAATATAGCGAAAATTTTTACCAATTATGGGATTGATGTATTAAGTCAATATGTGCCTTTATTTAGCTACTTTCCAATAAATTTTTACTCTGCATCATGTTTGGGTGGAGAGGGAATAATTGCAGCTCTCGGTATTTCAAATAATCAACTATCCAGCACACACCAGGAGGAGGTGGTTGCAAATCGAGTGCCACCCACCCACACAGCCGTTAGACTAAATTAACTTAAATCCTAAAGTCAGACTTGCTCTCAAACCTTGGCATCACATGTCAATCTTTTATTCGCACCCAGATTTAGCCATTGCGAGCATATCTTCTGCATAAAGCAGTGGAGGCAGCTGTCACATCCTTAACACACCGTTCGACTGTTACGTTGTGGCGAGGTAAGTATACACCGCTTTCAAGATATCCTACAAATATTGTTGATCTGTACTCAAAATAGTCTTATCAGCATCTCGAAATGGAACAATTTTACAGAATTTAGTTACAGAAAGTTTATGGGAAGTTTGCAATAACTTGCTAATTGCAGCAGAAAATTCTTTGGAGCCATGAGTTGCACCATCAAGCTAAACCAAAAGATGTCATAAAAGAAGTTCATTATGATGCAGCATACAAATGAACCGTTGAAGTGCACGATTTAACTCAGCTTCTAGAAGACTTATTACTTCTGCCTTTGTACCAGTATTGATGGTCCCATCACATCCGATTGCTAAAAGTAAATCAGTTGATATACCTTTGTCATTAAAAAAGGTTAATAGTCTGTTCTTAATGTTAATCGCACATCCTGACAAAACAGTTAGATGCCCAAGGTAAATGCAACATGGTTCTTGTATTAAAGAAATATGTTCTTCTCTGACACAGGTGGCTATACGGCCGTGCAGCCAGCTGTGTCGTAAAACTTCTATGGTTCTGTTGTGCCAGATGGGCTAGTCTATCGACCACCATGGTATTGGTAGTTAAATGGATCAATGGCAACGACTGTACTTTTTCAGCATTGGGCAGCCAATCCAGTTGGTCTATATCCATATGAAAATGCTTGCACTTCAAAGGGTTAAGGAAGATGTCTTATTCTTTTGTCAGGGAAAATATAGTGACGTCAGATCAGAAGTGCAGACAAAAGCTAGTTAGCTCTTGTTTCGTGGCGAAGGAAATAGCCCAATTTTTAAATTTTGTAATCGAATTTTTGGAGCGTTTATAGGGAATGCTATAAAAAGCCTTTTTTTATGGAAAATACTTCTGGTCTTTGGCAAATCACGCCACCAAGCCATTACATACATATAAGCATTCTTTTTTTAAAAGAAATTCTCACCTGATCATTTGGCAACTTTTGCCATATGGGCCGTCATTAAAATAAAAAAAGAATTTTCGATCCACCCTAATGCGGCATCCTAAACATGGAAGAAAAGCATGATGATGCACAAAAATGAAAATAATGGTGAAGCAGAGGACAATGTTCATGACCATGAGGCTGAGCCTACACTAGTACAAAGTTTGTCTAAAGTAATAATGGTATTTGAAAATCTATGAACTTTTTATACAAACATAAAATCACATAAAAGGACCAGAAAAATATTGCAAATCTTGAAAATTTACTGTTTAATTTCCAAAATTTCAAAAGGATGAAAGACCCCACATAAAATTATGGATTTTTTAAAATAAGTATCACTGAATTTTCATCTACGATTTATTTGTTTTACAAGTTTGTAACAAATTAGTATTTGTTGGTATACAGTCATTGTGTGTATACATGAAGATTGCTTTGTTTGTATTTTGACTAGAACCTGCATTTGTTGTCTTCCCGCAATCATCGGTTTTGTCCCATGCACCCAATGAAAAACGATGAATCGAAGTTCTGCTGTTTTACTTTTGTTATGAATTTTAGAGGCAACCCATAGTTTGAGGGGTTTAAAATAGTTCAAAATTCATATTCTACATGTCAAATATTTAAATTTTGCTTTTTGTTGCATAAAAATCAGTCAACTAGAATGGGAGATACGGAGGTTTTGGTTTCCCCTTTGATTTGTATGCAGTTTCAAGAAATCTGGAGAAATATTGGTCCTAGGCCTTTGGTAACTTCACTGTTTGGGACTTATTTCTGGTGCCAAATTTGGCAATATTTTGGTCATTTGGCGTGATTTTCCCCCAATGGGGCTTTTTTTTTTTTTTTTTTGCATTAACTTGTATAATAGCCTAATATTTCTCTTCTATGACATAATCAAACTTCCCGCTTTATGTGGAAATCTTCGAGAAATAGATTCTTCTGGAAGCTTCTTGTAGCCTCTTCTATAAATACAAACGCGTTACCCCGATTGAGTCAGTGTGGTTTGAGCTTCAGATGAGTTATCTGCTCTTCTCTGTGAACTGAGTGATAGAAGCGGTATTTCCACATGCGTTTTTGAAGCTTTGTTTTTAAGTGCTGTGTGTAAATCTTTCATTGCTGAGTTTTGAGGGATTGTTAGTGTTATCCCTTGCATATTTCCACTAAATTTTACCTCTGGAAGTGTTTTATTTTGTGTGAGAATTGCAGCATTTGTGAAAGCTTCGGTACTGAGTGGACTGTTATAAACGAGTTACTGGTCGTTAGTGCCTGTGAATTTTGTACAGCTGATTGTTTGACTAAGTTCTAGCAGCAATAAAGTTTATGCTCCATCCTGACAAGTGGACTTTTTACTAGAACTGGACTTTAGAACTACAAACCCAGGAAACAAGCAGAGTATTCTGCAACACTTTTGATATTTATTACATTGGGATTTATTCTAATAGCATTTAAAATTTCCTTAACATGCCAATCAGTTGACTTTTTACTAAAATAATAACATGACATGGCATTTATTAAGTATTTTAAAAACAAACAAAATCAGGCGACGAGACTACATATTGCATGCCATTTTTGCTAATGAAAACACATGATATACTTTAAAAATTATTTCAATATAAAAATCACTTTTTTTACAGTTAAAAGTTATAAATTAAAAGAGTGAAAGAGAGATTTTGTCATGTAAAAAGCTTCTTAATTGTGATTTTGACTTTTACATCTGCAATGAATGCGGTTTATGAAGAATTGTGGCATATTGATCTTCCACTGTACTAACATTTTATACTAATCAAGTGTTCCAAATGAAAGGATGTTCACTACATTTAATTTAAAAATTGGATGTATAAGATACATCTCATTCTCAACTACCTATTTTTAATTTCTCATACACATGCATAATGGTGATATGTTGTTTAAATATTAATATCTCATTAAATATTGAATATTTTTATTACAAATTTCAGTTAAATATTTACATTTCTACAGTGCAAAATTTGAGAATTTTGGTTAAAAAATTAGCATGTGATAAGCAAAAAATAGATTAAACAATTTTTAAATTTTACATAAATACTTATATTTTAGTGAATATGAATTTTATTTTTACAAAACTACAATATCCCAAAATAGAACTGAATATTTTTTAAAGTGGAAATTAAAATTTTAAAAATCAGATAAACAATATTTTTTTTTTTTTTTTTACATTATTTACCTTTAACTTGGCCATATCTTCCAATCTTGTAATATCAGCAAGTTCTTGATAATTAGAAAGTACAATAAGCCACATGGCCACCTACATAATGAGACAAATAAATATTATAAGAGAAAATTTAATAGAATACATTTCATTTTTTTTTAAGTTATAAGCTTATAAAATCAAAATATTAAAGCAAGTTATATTTTGTAAATTAGATTAAAATCTACACTGGGCTGGGGTCAAGCAATTTTAATTAAAATGGTTCAGATTAGTCTTACGGTATCTCCAAAAATTAGTCCAAACTTATTTCTAGTAACCAATAATAAAATAAGAAATAACATCAGACATCTACAGAAATTCAGGTATTGTACTGATGTTCCATTGAATATATTTTACCCCTTTTTTTTCCCAAAAAGAACTCCTTATTCTTTATATCACTGGATCTCTGAGACTCGCTTTATTAAGATCTTAGGCATACTTGGGGACATACTTTTTTATTCCTATGTTAAACTTGAAGATGCTTTTATCAGCTTTTTAATTGTTTTGAAAAAGAACCCTGAAATTTTTGCAAAGGACACCGATAGCTAATCTTATGAGTCCAAGAGACTCACAATTTTAAGAAAGCAGCACCAACATTGCAAATTCATTAAATGGAGTTTTTGAGATAAGAAAACCTAATGCTACTTTTACACTGCAAAATAATGTGTAAAAATGATAATCAATCAACAACATTTTTCTTTTTTGGAAATTTTGTCTTAGAATTAAAAATTAATATTTTTGAGTTCTACTTCCATTTTTAACAACACCCAGCCAAGTTATTAGGACAAAACAAATTTGTCGGTTCTAGAAACTTGTTGAATAATACCAGAACTCATAGGCATTAAAAAACAGTACCGTAAAATCCCGAAAGTAACCCCTTCCTCGAATATAAGCCCTTCCCCCCCTTTTCTCACCAAAAGTAAAATCACTCCAATATCTCGAATATAACCCCCCTCCTCCTTTTTTCCCCAATCTCATCTGAGCCTTATGATGTTTATAACTTTAGCTCTTAGAAAAATGCAGATCTTCATATTATTTACTATAATTTTTGAACTGTATAGTTTGAATTATGATCGGAGTTTCATTAATTGAGTGTTAAATTCTTTTGTTGAAAGATGGCACCACCATGTTATTTGTTACTAAAATACAAGGGTTATTATTAATTTTTTTTCAATTATCATTTAATTTATAATATATATCTTTAATAATTATTTTATCCTTATTACGGATCTTTCTTTAGTCTGAATTATCCGGTAAAACCATTTTTTTGCAATGCTTTTCTTGTAAAATCTCGATTATAAGCCCCCTACCCGAAATGTATCTGCTTTGCTTTTCAAAAAGGGGGGGCTTACTTTCGGGATTTTACTAATGCAATGGATAACAGCCAGTTGAACACAATGGCTTCCATAAAAAGAATAATTCTTGTACAGTAATAAAAACACTTTACAAACAGTACACTACGTGGATTCTGAGAAAATCTGTCAACTGTTCCACAAGGTACAATATACTATAATCCATCTTTCACAATCAATGTTCACTAAGTACTCCAGAAAATGGATGAAATGAATAACACTCCTATGGAGAGTTGCTTTGACTGATAATTTGGGAATAACTGATTACTTGGGCTGACCCACTCTGATTTCATATTTTCCTAAGATGTCTTGAATTTTCAGCACTTTTCATTCAGTAGAAATTTTTATACCTTTCTCATATATTGATTGTATAATAAAATTGATTTTCAGAGAAGCAAACCATATACCCAATGAAAATGGATGAAATGAATAACACTCCTATGGAGAGTTGCTTTGACTGATAATTTGGGAATAACTGATTACTTGGGCTGACCCACTCTGATTTCATATTTTCCTAAGATGTCTTGAATTTTCAGCACTTTTCATTCAGTAGAAATTTTTATACCTTTCTCATATATTGATTGTATAATAAAATTGATTTTCAGAGAAGCAAACCATATACCCAATAATATCGCCAATATTTTACAAGAAACTACCTACAACAAAGTTATCTAAAAGGAATTTTAAAGAACAATATCTTGTGTTTTAATAAACCAATTAACATGTAATAAAATGCAAAGTTTTTTGATGCACAGAACATGACTTTTATACCCAAATGAAACCCTGAAAGGCAAAAATATTGTTGAAAGTTTGAGTTACTTATAGAGTATAAAATTGTATCAACATTAAATTAGTTATGATATTTCAATGTGCTCAAAATACTTATTTTTTTGGAAATTTTAGTATTCACATCTGCAATCAATTGATGTGCCAAGGTTTAAAAAAGTGTACTGTGGAAATAAAAATTAAATAGAAATACAACTTAATATTTCATTTGAAAGTTAAGAAAATCTACAAATTATTGGATTCAAAAACAAAAAGTTTTAAGTGTGAGAAAACTAACTTAAAGTAATCAACTTCAGATAAGAATAACATGATTAAAATTATTAGGCAAGTTGGAGTGTATAGGCTGATTAATTTTATTTTTCACCAACTATGCAAAAAATTCCAGAGCTGGGATTCGAACCCAGGACTGCCGCATAACGTGCGGGTGCTCTACCACTGAGCTACTCTGGGACGATTCCCAGATGAAATTTCTCGCATTAGAACCGTTGGCATTTATCATCTTCCTCTGCAAATCACAGATAGAACAGATGAAACAATTAATTCGCGACAACTCCATTACGCTACAGAAATTATACATTTTTAGAAAGTGATTCCATCAACCTTTCAAGTTATTAGGCAAGTTGGAGTGTATAGGCTGATTAATTTTATTTTTCACCAACTATGCGAAAAATTCCAGAGCTGGGATTTGAACCCAGGACTGCCGCATAACGTGCGGGTGCTCTACCACTGAGCTACTCTGGGACGATTCCCAG
Organism: Cheiracanthium punctorium; assembly: GCA_038373885.1. Taxonomy (NCBI): domain Eukaryota; kingdom Metazoa; phylum Arthropoda; class Arachnida; order Araneae; family Cheiracanthiidae; genus Cheiracanthium; species Cheiracanthium punctorium. The sequence goes on from JAWZYV010012100.1 coordinate 105,989, forward strand.
ATGAAATTTATCGCATTAGAACCGTTGGCATTTATCATCTTCCTCTGCAAATCACAGATAGATTTTATCTGGCACACGCACGTTATGCAGCAGTCCTGGGTTCAAATCCCAGCTCTGGAATTTTTCGCATAGTTGGTGAAAAATAAAATTAATCAGCCTAAAGACTCCAACTTGCCTAATAACTTGAAAGGTTGATGGAATCACTTTCTAAAAATGTATAACATGATTAAAAGTTCATATAATACTTTACCAAAACATAAAATTATAAAAATAATTTTTTAAATATTAATTGGGATATTTATATAAATAAAGTAAAACGAATAGAGCTATACCTATTCACATTAGTTCGTTTTAAATATTAATTGTATTATTTTCAACATAGCGACATGACTTTGATTTCAAAAAAGTAAATAGTGTGACTTTGCAAACAATACAGATAGCAGTGTGAGGTAGGTGATTAGATTTCATTGATACAACTTCTACTTTACTTTAAAAACAGGTTAAAAGTTGGAAACATTTGGTATTGATTAAAAACGCACTATCATTTAAAGATTAATTAAAAGCAGGTTTGGATGGCTGAAACATAACTTATCCTGAACTAAAAAAAGCATTACCGATCGCTCGTACCGTTACACCGCCGTAACTTCTGTCTGCTGTCTAACTGCGACGATCTGCCTCGATTACGGCAAAAGCTCCTTCTTTTATTTATCACCGCCGACGGCGCATCTAATTTCTGAGTTGTTCCCCGGCTGCGCGATTGAACGGTGTTTACCGGGCTTCTAAAGCTCGCGGGTGATTGTGCGATCAGCTTGTAGCAGTTTCTCCGGGCGATGTTCACTGCGCCAACCAACCATTATACTCGTCCAAGATGGTGGCTGTTACGAACCGGAATTTGTGCTGTGCGTGTTGACGCAAGCGAAGATTTTAGCGAGGTTTAAATTTAACATAAAGTTATTCCTTTAAATTCATTTAGCATTTGAGTTAAATTATTTGCTTTTGGGAATTTATTTAGTTGACTTTATTTTGTTAAAACTTTATTTGAGCCCTTTTATTGCAGCCAACTTTAAAGTTGGAAAGTTTCACAATTCAAGTAAGTCTGAAAGTTAAACAGACATAAGAGATGGGATATTTATTGTTCACAAATAGCTATTGGGAACAATTTCTCGAAATTGGAACCGTTGGCATTCATCATCTTCCTCTGCAAATCACAGATAGAACAGATGAACAATTAATTCGCGACAACTCCATTACGCCGCGGAAATTATATATTTTTAGAAAGTGATTCCATCAACCTTTCAAGTTATTAGGCAAGTTGGAGTGTATAGGCTGATTGTTCCCGCAAGTGCCGACAATCCAGGTTAAATTTGGAAATGACAACACCCGGGAAACAAAATTGGTGTTGAGAAGTGGATGGCCATGAGTGAAGAGTGTTATGGAAACAAGGATAGCAACTGATTTGAGAGACATCTACTTTTATTTATAGCAGTCTGGCACAGAAATGTATCACAGTCAGCAATTACTTGTAGAACAGGATTTCATTGCAAAAAAAAACTATTAAATATCACAGCTATGCTTTATCACAGCTAGGCACATGAATATATCACAGTCTGAAAAAAAACTCGTAAGTACTGGCAAAAATGGTTTAATGAATTTAAACTTCACAAGCCGTTTAGATTTCAATTTCAAAAGCTGCTTTACCTTGAAGAGAGCAAGTCCACAGGGAAAACTTCAGATCCTTAAGATATGTAAAAATTACGAAGAAACACGATGTTCTATATGACGACACTTCAAACAGAAATTCTAACTTCTATTTCACTTTAAAAACAGGTTAAAAAGATAGCGGCATTAAATGTTGATTAAAAACGTATTATCATTTTAAAGATTAAATAGAAGCAGGTTTAGCTGGCTAAAAATAACATATCTGGAACTTAAAAGAGCATTACCACTCGCCAAAACGTCTGTCAACTGTTAATACAGCCTGACTGTCTAATTGCTTAACAGCGACGATCTGCCATGATCGGCCTAACTGCCTCGACCTGCCACGAACTGCTATCGGTCTGCTTAACTGCCACGATTACGGCGAAAGCCCCTCCTTTTATTTGTCACTGCCGACTGCGCATCTCATTTCTGAGTTGTTCTCCGGCTGCGCGGTTGAACGGCGTTTACCGGGCTTCGGGAGCGCATCGGTGATTGGATGAACAGCTTGAAACAGTTTTCTCCGGGCGATACTCACTTCGCCAACCAACCATTACGCCCGTCCAAGATGGCGGCTGTTGACGAACTGGAGATCAGAGCCGTGCGTCTTAAACGATTGTTGACGCAAGCCACGGTTAAAGCGAGGTTTAAATTTAACAAAAAGTTATTCCTTTAAGTTCATTTAGCATTTGAATTAAACTGCTTGGCTTTGGGAATTTATTTAATTAACTTTAAGTTGTTGAAACTTTATCTTAACCTTTTATTGTGGCCCTTAAAGTTGGAGAGTTTCACAATTCAGGTAAGTCAGAAATTAAATACACATAAGAGTTGGGATATTTATTGTTCACAAATAACCATTGGGAACACTGATTAATTTTATTTTTCACCAACTATGCGAAAAATTCCAGAGCTGGGATTTGAACCCAGGACTGTCGCATAACGTGCGGGTACTCTACCACTGAGCTACTCTGGGACGATTCCCAGATGAAATTTCTCGCATTAGAACCGTTGGCATTTATCATCTTCCTCTGCAAATCACAGATAGATTTCATCTGGGAATCCTCCCAGAGTAGCTCAGTGGTAGAGCACCCGCACGTTATGCGGCAGTCCTGGGTTTGAATCCCAGCTCTGGAATTTTTCGCATAGTTGGTGAAAAATAAAATTAATCAGCCTATACACTCCAACTTGCCTAATAGCTTGAAAGGTTGATGGAATCACTTTCTAAAAATGTATAACATGATTAAAAGTTCATATAATACTTTACCAAAAAATAAAACTTTAAAAATAATTTTTTAAATATTAATTGGGATATTTATATAAATAAAGTAAAACGAATAGAGCTATACCTATTCACATTAGTTAGTTTTAAATTGTTTGTATTATTTTCAGCATAGCGATTTGACTTTGATTTCAAAAAAGTAAATAGTGTGACTTTGTAAACAATACAGATAGCAGTGTGAGGTAGGTGATTAGCTTTCATTGATATGCCATTTGAGGAAATTTAAGGAAAGCTTCAAAGCTGTTCAAAACTTTTTGGTGTGTTAACAGTAGTTTTCAACTTATGACAGAAAAATGAATCAATGAAAAGAATTTACATGTATAAATTGAGGGTCTTTCATATGACATACCGGCATCCACTCACATATATGTCGAAAGACAAAAACAGCTGCTAATCAAAAATTATGTGAATCGAACAGAGAAAATTCTGACTTTTCTTTTGTTAATCAGCATTCAGATTGCTCCGAAACATCTTTTTCCAGAAAAAGTACTGAGTATAAATATAAATTTAAGCAGAAATTCAAATTACTAAAATTTGACAAGAAAAATATGGATACATTTTTTTCACATATATAATTTAAGGCAAAATTCATTTTACACACACGCCAAAAAAAAAAAAAAAAAAAAAAAAAAAAAAAAAAATATGGAGCAGATATAAAGGAATTTAAAGGGCAGAAACTCATTTATTTTCTAAGACTTAATTTACTTAGGGCCTGACTTAAATGAAACGTGAATAAACGGCTCCGAAACAAATAATTTTCCTCACTTTGCCAGACAGCAACAGAAGTTTATTGAAGTGTAACAAACAGCGGTGATCGTGTTTCCATGGTTGCCCAGGCAAAAATTTATTGCCATTCTAGGGGAAATTTTCGTTAGCAGGGGCAAGCTGGAATCGGTCAGCAACGCTAGCGATTGATCAATATCTAGTTAACACGGCCGGGTGACGTACTTGTAATTCAAGACACATGCTTGTGCTGATTGAAATGCTGAAATTCTTTGCTGGGTTACAAGTATGCGGATATTTAAGAATGGTTTTTGTGTTTAAGTAGTGAAATTTCTGGTTGTTTGTATATTAAATGTGGATAAGTTGTCTAGAATTGCAATGAATTTGATTTATTTTAAGATGTGGTGTATGTTAATGATCGATAGAGTGAATTTTGATGAAAATTTGAAAATGTTTGTATTGCAGAATATTTAACGTACCTGCGTTAGGCTTAAGTTCTTCTGCTTATTTGGATGCTCTTTGATGGATTTATTCTGCAAAAAAGGCATGTTGTTCCTAAATAAAAGCTTACATCAAGGCCATTAAATAGGGAATTAAATCGAAAATTTGAAGCATGTGCTTTTGTTTATTTAAATATTTATTGGTTGCTTTACAGTATATTGGTTTACGGTTGAGAATTTATACTATTGTATTCCAGGGGTGGCCAAACTTTTTGGAAAGGGTGTCATTATCTGAAAAAAAAAACAAATATGTGTGTCACTTGACACTTTTTCAATGAACTAAAAAATATGAAAAGGTTAAATAATGTTATTTATAAAAATGTTATGGTATTTTTCCACAAATTGCACTTTTTTTTTTTCACGTAAGTAGTGGAGATTTAAAACTAATATAATAAATAAGACAAAAGTACAAAGTTAGGTTTTATTATTAATAAACATTTTTAAAGGTTCAGTCATCTAGATTATATACAGTAGGGGACCCGAAATCTGGAACTTTTCTTTTCTACATTTTTTTCCCCTTCGCATTTTTTTTTTCTCTCTCCCTATAAGCATAAATAAATGGATATAATTTTCCTTTTTATTCCTCATTTTCTTCTTTGAAAGACTGTTTTAAATTGAATATACATAAAAATAAGGAAACCTGTTAAATAGGGAAGAATTTCGTCGATCGCTGCGAAGCGCAGGGAAAGGAGGTATCGATGGAGAATGATCGATCACATCTACTCACGCCTTTCTTAGCTTTGCGATCGGCGAGTTGCTGTTGAAAGCATTTCCAGAGAAACAGCAGTCTGCTTTTATTAGATAGTTCCGTAATCCTGCTGGACAAATATGCCCAAAAATATTATTACAGGTGGGCGAGATTTGAAGTAAAGGGATGTCCAGTCCGTGGTCATCTATAAATAAAGGGAAATTTTTGTTTTTGGAGGGAAGCTTTTCTGGAAATATGGTAATGCTGAGTGTGAATAAGAATTGTCGAACTGGACTGAACTGGACAGACCAGACATACGATTAGTCTAGTACTAGTTTCCAGTCCTGTTGACGATAGTTTACAGAATGGCGCCAAAGCGGAAGCACGTGTCTTTAAGCATTTCTGATAAAGCGGGAAGTGACCATCCGGAATTCGTGGCAAAGCGAAAGACTCTGCATACGTCTAAGTGTCCTGACATAGATAAAATGTTAATCGAATGGATACGACAACGAAGAAGCGAGAAATTTCCCCTGGATCGTGCTACGATTATTACCCAGGCTAAAATGTTCCACGAACAATTGCATATCACTGTACCATGTGACTACAGTACTGGATGGTACAATAAATTAAAAATTCGTCATGGACTGAAGTTGGTGAAAGTATGCGGGGAACAAAATTCGGCAGATTTGGAAGCGGCAGAAAATTTCGCAGAAGAATTCACCAAAATGGTTTCATCTGAAAATCTGAGCCCAGAACAAATTTTTAATGTGGATGAGACTGTGCTGTTTTGGCATTATATTCCCTGTAAAACGTATGTGTTTGCAGGAGAAAGTTCAATATCTGGATTTAAAGATTCGAAGGAACGCATAACGGTGCTTGCTTGCGCGAATGCTGCAGGTACCCATAAAAGCCAGTTGCTTGTTATTGGAAAAAGCAAACAACCACGTGCACTACAAAATGTTAAAGTGTATCCCGTTCACTATCAACATAATAGAAGAGCATGGATGACAGCCGGCATTTTCAAAAATTGGTTTGAAAATGTTTTCGTGAAAGAAGCTTGGTCCCACTGTAGTAGGACTTCCAGATGACTGCAAGATTGTATTGCTGTTAGACAATTGTACAGCACATACAGCATCTGGTATAAAAAGCAAAGACAATGTCTTTGTATATTATCTTCTGCCCAACTGCACATCAGTTATTCAACCTCTATATCAAGGCGTGTTGAGAGCTCTAAAATGTGCTTACAAAACTGAATTTTTAAAGCACATGTTGAATGTTTGCAATGCTCTGTTCACTTCTCCATAGTACTCTGACCATGCAAATTGTTCGAACCAATTTTTGGGGAATTTCCTCCCTTTGTGTATCGGATATTCGAAGTCTAGAGGCTGATGTGGGCCTTCGTTTATTTCATTTTTTCTGCATTTATGATGATCCGAAGTTAAAGTGTCTCCAGTTATCTTCAGTTCTGAATCCAAGTTATTTGCACTTACACTTGACGTTGGTAAATGACCAGCCTGCGTTTCCTTGAAACTTAAACCATCACATTTTTACACTCCGTTTTTATGGGAATGAAGGCACTTGGACTCGGACAGTTGGAGGAGATAAAGAATAATTTTCCCTCCTTTTATCCAAATAAAGGAAAAGGAATGCACATTGCTGCTATTGTCAAGAACTATTTTCATCCCATCACAATTACTGTGACTTGTTTTAGAGAAAACGCATTGAATTTCTCTCGCCGAAAAAACGTTAAACGCGGGAAATGACGTTATTGACAGGAATTTTTAACATTACAAGTATAGGAAGATATTTGGAACCAATAGAAAATCACATTATAGGCGGAAAAACGGTAAATACGGGTAACGTTAAACCGGAGTTTCACTGTATATACATATATATGAAGTGTCAGATATTCCAGTGAAGTTTCAGAGTTAAGGCAGGTAAAACGGTTTATTGAACATTATCTTTAAGTTACAATATAGAGTGAGAAGAGGGGAGGGGAGACGGGTACGAAAGTCCGCGTGGATTCATTAAGCAGTTCTAGTGGCAGAAGTCTCTCGAATTTCGAGGTGCAGCCGTATTTACACTCATGATACCACGTAGGTTGCTAAGACATAACTCCGCCTCTCTCTCATCTCTCATCAAATCACTTACATTATTGTACATGACTTTCATCTGGGGTGACAAAGGCGTGGGCACACGTGTGCACAGGAAAGAACACAAAATCGACAACCTGGTGTCTGGCAATTAACTAAAGAAATAAAACATAGCTCCAGAGCACGCGTGGCAAGTATGACAGGAAGGCAAAACTTACAGTGAAAGTACCCGTTTAAACAATACCCAAACTAGTAAAGCCCAAACTACCGTTTTATACATTACAAAACTACCTTTTTATACATTACATATATATAAGACCTTGCACTGGGAAAGTTCGCTTTCCCTTCCCCCTTCTCTTGCTCGATTTGCGTATTGGGTGTCTTGCCATCATTTTTAGATGGATTGTTACTTTTGAACTTTGAAAATTGGGGGGGGGGGGGGAAGGCCCCTTTACTTTTGGAAGTGAGGGGGCAGTCAACCCCCCGGACCAGCCACCTATGTGCTAACTAAAATGGACTGTTGCCTTTTGATCGATTCCGATAAGCGAACTTTAACGCTTATCGGAATCGATCAAAAGGCAACAGTCAGTATTAGTAAATAATTCATCAATTAAGGCTTTAGTTCACAAAAGGAAGCTTGTGGAAAATTCAAATAAAAAGACTTCTCGTGGTAATAAGGTTAATGTAAACACTTCGAAATGTAAATGGTGTTGAAAATGGCCACACGATAAAAAGCATTGCCCAGCCAAGGACTCTTTCTGCAGAAAATGTAAGAAAAAAGGACACTGGGAGAAGATTTGTTTATCTACCACTAAGCGAATTAACGAAGTTAATTTTGAAACGGCTTTTATAGGCTTAGTAGGAAATGTACAAGATGTAGATGATTGGGTTATACCAATAAAAATATTAGGAAAATCAGTCAAGTTTAAGATTGATAGTGGTGCGCCCCAAAGCAGAATGTTTTGCAATGTTCTGCAACGTTCTCTCAACTAGCCAAAAATGTTCTGCAGGAAATATACCTTAATATACAGAGGGCTATTATGTTAGGATATTAGTAAGCGTAACCTATATCTAAAATATTAATTGAAATTAGAGAAACTTTGTGTAATTATAAAAGTAACAAGGAAATGAAACATTAACCGAACAGATATATATATGTAGAGAAAATATTTCGAACGGTAAATAATCTAAGGTGGTATGCAAAGAAAACTGTGAGACTGTTTAGAATATATACATATTCATAAATGGAGAAAGGAACAAATGTGGAACTAGTTTAATATAAAATACACACTCACATACAAACACACCAAGTATGTAAATAAAAATAAAACATTAAATGAAAATTTTTAAAACCAGCCTATGCATCGGGTCCCAAGATACAGGAATATCTTCCCGAACAAGCATTGTTTTTAAGTGGTTTATTAATCCTAGCTGAATGTATTGCCCATCAACAGCAAGGCCAACTAAATGCTTCCTTAAGTAAGATAAATTTAGTCCAAACTTTTGTAGCGTTTTTACTATACTCTGTCAGCTAATCTTTTACCACTGACATCAGTACAAAAATGATGTTCCAAGTAAACATTGCTGAAAAATGCTGGGTTATTATGATCAACAGTTGGAAGTCGAAGTCCTACAATATGTGTAGTTCTATGATTAACAGTCATTTTATCAGCAACAATGCCAATTGGAAGTTCTTCATTTATGATATATGAAGAAATATTTTTCACTAAAACAGCATAGACATGGGGAAGAAACAACCTTGCAAATTCTTTTGAATGTTTTTTATGTCCAATAGAAGCACCACTATTATGAAACTCAGTTACTATATTTTCATAACTGCTATAAGATGTGTCTAACTGGTATGTTAGATAAGCTGCTGAGGCACAGTTAAGAGCAACTTCTTTACCAATCTCTTTAAATTTAAACTCCTCTTCTTGTGACTGCTTCATCTCTAAATATTTCTTCTTGTGAGTTTGCGATTTTAGGTGCCTTTTCAAATCATATTTCAATTTTCGGAAACTATCTGAAAGATCATCTTCTGTGAATGAATGCTTTTCATTTTCAAAATCATAGAAGAGCACTGGACAGCAAGCTCTGCATGTTAATCCATCTTCATGTCTCAGAAATACCTGATCTGATGCCCACTTTAATAATGCATCAATAGTCCTGGCATTTGAAAAAAGATTGCTGCATTCTTCGTCTGTGATGTTTGTGGCTAACTGTTTATTGGGGACTGTCTTCAGGTTCATAAGCTGAGATGTACTGCCAGGAAACGATTTCTCAGAGGAAGAGGATTTCAAATGCTTTATTTCATCCTTAAGCTCTAAAATTAAGGAAAATAAATTTTATTTATTAGTACTGAAACTTTTATTCCAACATGGAAATATACATATATTTATGAAAATTTTCTTAGTATGGGTTGCTCCATCTCAAATCAATCAATTGTACTGATCTCACTATCTTAAGACTTTAATTATTTTTGGTACAGTAGTAATACTAACAAAGTTAAAAATGTCTACAAATTTTTTAAGCTATTGGAATTTAAGTTGTTGACTTCCAAAATATCAAAAATTATGTAAATTTGATGCTATCTTATTCTATTCAAAGACCTGTAAATAAAAGATTGCTTTATCTAGAAAAAACTGAAATTTGTGTCATTTCCTTCAGTTCTGTATGAAATTTAATATATGTCATATGATATTAAAATTTAAATTAAAAAAAATTCTGAAAAACAAATTTTTTAGTCTTAACCCTCCCCACCCCTTTTTAATTGGAAGACAATAAATGACTATAATGTATGCAAAGTTTCATAATCAGGTGGCAATGGTTAAATATGACAATTTTTTATAAATAATTAAATTTATAAATTTCTTATAACAAGTTTTAGATCAAAAACTGTTTTACCAAAAATGCTGAAATTGGGTTCTTTTGCTTCAGTTTTTTGTTACCTTTAATATTATGTCACGATAGTAAAATTAAAATTTGAGAATATTTTCGCTAAAAAATTTATTTTAAATCTAAATTTTAGTATCTCATGGCAAATTTTATAAAGGACATACAAACTGAAGCAAATTTTTTAGGTAAAATAGTTTTTGTTTTACAGTTATTTCAATATACTATGGTAGCATCAAATTTGTATGACTTTATTTTTTGAAGTCAATAACTCAAAATCCTGTAATCCAAAAACTGAAACTTAGAATTTTTTCTTATACTGGGCTGAATAAAACAAAAATCACTAAAATCGAAGATGCAAAGAAAGGTCGGAAAATGTATTTATATTCTCTGATTTGACATTAAATGACCTTTACAAAAAAGATGGCTCAATAGCTTAAAGATACAATTTGTTTTCTAAAGACACCCTTTCCCATAGTTGTCTTGTTTTGCCTTCAATTCTTTTTCTTAATAAAATATATTGAATTTTTCGATTTTTCAGAAGAAATAATTAGAAAATATAATCGGGCCAATAATTTAAATTTATCATACGCTATTGATGTTAATTTTTATAGAAGTAAGGCTAAATATTCTTAATTGTGCAACAAAAACCATAAAATATTCAAATGTTGCATTCGCAAAATGTCGCAATTCTCAAGATTTTCAGACCGATGTTTCGAAATCGCGTAAATTTTCGGACCCGTTTATAGTCGTTTTGCATTTCTAAATGCATCCATAATTACTTAATTATTATAGATAATACTATGCTTTATGAATAAACTGTAATAGGAAGACCAGTTTAACAAAACAATCGTTCACAGCATAAACTTGCAAGAGCGCAAAACATCCAGCGCATCGTTACTAACTGCTTTTGCTACGGCGGTAAAATCTGAAATTATCCTGATCGTGTTTCTTGTTGTGTCAGTAGAAAACAAACATCCGAGAGGCACCTTTAAGGTCAGCTCATAGCTCATGAAAGATGAAATAAAAAAGCTATTTAATAAACATCATAATCAGAAGAGGGTAAATTATTTGCAGAAATGCATTTTAACGGGTTGCATGTATGAAGGTCTAATTTCACTACTTGTAATTTTGAAGTGGTCATTTTAATCGATTGTATTTTTGTAAAGGAGCCGTTTTAATCCAATTTTTTTAAAGGGGTCGAACATAACAATTCTCAGTTTTATATGCTTAATTTATCCACAGCGACAGACGAAAAGCTTTCATTTTCTGATAGCATGTAAGGGAAAATATTTCGTTCATACATACAGTAACGAACTGTCAAAAATGGTTGGTTTTAAAATTAATTAAAAAAAAAACCTGATGTTTGAGTCGGAGAAACATGTGTGAAAAACAATGAAATCAGTGTGTTAGCATCAATAAGAAAGTATCCAAATTTTTTAAAAAATCTCAAAAATTGTGAATTTAAAAATTAATATTAAAAAATTAGTTTGAGCTTATTTTAGTACTTATGTATAATACCATCGGCCGTACCAAACTGACAGTTATAGTTTTGACGGTAAAAGCACTAAAGCTGACAAGATTAAAAATGGTGATATATTAAAAAAGTAGACAGCTTTCTAATATGATGAGACACGGTTATCAAGAACATAATTGTTTAACGTTATTGGCCTTTAATTGCACAGATTGGGGGGGGGGGGGCAAATACGGTCGACGGTAAATTACGCAAGTACTTTTTTAAAGTTTTATAAAAATGGCTTTAAAAATAAGTATTTCATTTCTTACCTTTCATTAATGTCAACAATTTATTTCTGGTGTCTTTGTCAACTGAAGTATATTCTTCCTTCTGATTTTGTTCTTTCAAATTACCCGTGAAATCTCTAGCAATACTGTCAACATTGGGTAAAAGTTCTTGAGTCGTACCTTCTTGATTATTCTGTTGAACTTCGGTTTCAGTTTCAATTCTCTGAATTTTTTGGGGCAACTCATTTGAACCCCCGTCTGACGATCTTTTCACCGGAGCTAGAAATGCTTCTTTCATTTATTGCACGATGTTTCACCGATTTGTTAGGATGAAAACGCTGATAATGAGTTTTTAAATTTTTTAAAATTATAGGAGCATTACACTCAAAGCAAGAGACTTTGTCTCGAGCAGACATATTTACCGGGAGAAAAAACGTAACTAGGAAATGAATGTGAATGATATTGCAAGTGATACATGCTGTCCGTTCTCCACATGTGGGGTCCAAAAAGGTGGCGCTCTCCCAGAAGGAGATGGTCAGGCGCCTTTTGGGTGATAACTCACTTTTGACTAATTGCCGCTGTGTCACCCCCCCCCCTCACAAAGGGATATATTCTTTCTATGCCTGGATGCAGGAGATGAAATGGTATCCCTCCAGATTCCTGTCTGGCTTTTGAGTTTGACTTTCTGTTTAAAGTGATTGATTTCTCCCCTCTCTCTCCCTTTTCAATGCTCATCCGTAATTGTTCTGCAGCGGAGCTCTTTGTTCTGCGACGCACGTCGCCGATTTCGGCATGTTCTGCGTTGGGGGTGGTGCGGATCACACTGTAATTCCTTCTCATGTAGCAAAAACAGTGTTGAAAAAAGCTGAAGTTAAACGCACAAATAAGTTAATTTTTGGTCCTGATAGATCTCCTCTAAAACTTTTGGGGAAGATAGTTGAGAACATAGAATATAACGGCAAAAATTGTTTGGAAGAAATTTACATCATAGATGGTCTTCAGCGATGTTTATTAGGAAAACCAGCCATAAAAATGTTTGGATTAGGTCCTAATATTCTAGGCCATTGTGTGTGTAGCATTAGTAGTTGTGATCCTATCCAGGAATTCCCTACTCTGTTTCAAGACCTTGGTTTACTAAAAGGTAACTACCACATTTAACTCAGCAATGATGTCAAGCCTTATGCTCTCATCTCTCCACGACAAATTCCTATACCATTGTTAGAGAAAACAAGAGAAGAAATAAAAAGAATTCAGGAATTAAATGTAATTCAACCAGTAGAAAAACCAACTGACTGGTGTTCCCCAGCCATTGTTGTAAGAAAAAAAGACGAAGTGTTAGGATTTTTGTAGACTTGATGGTACTTAATAGAAGTATACGAAGGGAATGGCACCCATTACCAACTACAGAATACAATTTATCTCTTTTGGCGGGAGCCAAGGTGTTTTAAAAATTAGACGCCAACTTTGATTTCTGGCAAATACCACTTCACGAAGAATCGTCTTATCTTACTACTTTCATAACACCCTTTGGAAGATTCCGTTTTTTGTATTTGCCATTTGTAATTTCATCGGCTCTAGAGCATTTTCAGCATAGAATGTCGCAGGTTTTAGTAGGTCTTCGAGGTATCATATGCCACATGGATGACATCCTTATTTAGAGATCCACTCAAGAAGAACACAATGAACATTTAAAGATGACTTTGAATTGTAACAAAGAAACCGGGATAGCCCTAAAGAAACAAAAATGTTGTTTTTCTGTCAAGTCAATAAAATTCCTTGTACATGTTATTGATGAATCAGGAAGAATACACCCAGACAAAGACAAGATAGAAGCCTAGAAAATTTAAACGTCCTACAAATAAGACTGAGCTGAAACAACTCCTTGGGGTGGCTAATTACTTAGCACGATTCATACCGAAAGATTCAGAGACGTTACTGTTCCCAATAATAGCTATTTGTGAAGAATATATTTCCCAGCTCTTATGTTTATTTAACTTTTAAACTTACCCAAATTATGAAATTATCCATCTTTAAAGGCTGCAACAAAAGGGTTCAAGTAAAGTTCTTTTATAGCTTAAAGCCAGTTTAATAAATTCCCTAACGCAAATAAATTAATTAAAAGTCAGATGAATTTAAGTGAATAACTTTTTATTAAATTTAAACCCTGTTTAAAACTTTTACTTGCGTCAACATTCGTTTAAGACGAAAGGCACAAATCTCCGGTTCGTAAACAACCGCCATCTTGTGGGAGTGTAGTGGTTGATTGACGCAGTAAGCATCGCCCGGGGGAAGCTGCTAAAAGCCGTGCGCCCAATCACTGGCGCATTTTAGAAGCCCGGTAAACGCCGTTCAAACAAGCAGCCGGGGAACAACTCAATAATGAGATGCGCCATCGAAGCAGATAAATAAAAGGAGGCATTTTTGCTGTCATCGGAGCAGACAGACAGATGAAGCAGAAACAGCGGGTAAGCAGGAAGTAGTGGCGATGTAGCCGTATGAGTGAGCGAGAATGCTCTTTAGTTTAAGATAAGTTTTTTTACAGCCATCCTAATATGTTTTTAATTAATCTTTGAATGACAGTACGTTTTTATCAATACTAAATGTTAAGTACAAACCCTGCTGTCACATCGAACTTTGTGCATTCACCGTAATTTAACATCTTTTTTCTGAAGATTGAAAGTTTTCCGATCAGTTTGGTTTTCTTCAAAGTAAAGCAGCAAGTTAGAATTAATGATATTTAAATAGTTTTTAAAGAGTTCTTCAAAATCCTTTTGCCAGTACTTATGAAGTTTAGACTGGCATATATAGACTGTGATATATTTCTGTGTCAAGTCATGATAAATAAAAATTGATGTCCCCCAATACCTCAGTTGCTATCCTTGTCTTCAAAACACCCTTCAATCGTGGCCATCTACTACTTACACAATTTTGTTTCCAGGTGTTGACACTTCTAAATTTAACTTAGATCGTTAGCACTAACGGGAACAATAAGGGTTACGGGCTAACATTATAGAGTGGATGCCCATGACTGAAGATTTTGAATGAAAACCCCCTAGCGCTGAGATGGAGGGGCAATTATAATTATCTGAAAATATTTGGAGAAATTTTTAAAGAAGTTTGAAGCTTTCCTTGAAATTTCCGGAAGTCTTTGATGTTTATCCTGAAATGTGAGATGTTTTTGAATCAAAGTTTAATTTGAAGTTTTTGCAGTTTAAAAATTTTGAAATTTTTGATGTTTTTGAAGTTTAAAGCTGAAATTTTTGATATTTTGACGTTTTTGAAGTTTAAAGCTGAAATTTTTGATATTCTGACATCTCTGAAGTTTAAAGTTTACAGTTTTTAAAGTTGAAATATAGAACTTTTTGAAGTTTGAAATTGAAGTTTGATATTTTTGAAACAAAGTTTAAAATTTTTGAAAATTTAAGTTTTTGAGAAAAATGGCTAATTCATCAGGGATCTCAACTTTCTACCAAACTGAGAAGTTAAATGCAACAAATTACTCCTCGTGGTGTGTTGACATGAAATTTCTACTCCTGGAGAAAAATTGCTATGAAATTGTGTGTGGTAGAGAGAAAAGCCCGGTGATCAAAGAGGGCGTTGTCACAGAAAAGGATGTGGAGGCGTTTAACATTCGCAAAACGCTTGCATTATCTATGCTTTACCTGAATGTTCATAGTGATTTCCGACAAATTATTGGTGATTTAGATGACCCATGTGAAGTCTGGGATCTTTTAAGAAGAAATTTCAAGCCCAACAACCGTAGTCATCATATGCAAATCTTCAGTGAACTAATACAGAGTAAAATCCAGCCAAATGAGAACGTCAAAATTTTTAACTTTTTACCTCACGAATCCAGAACCTAGCAAACCAGCTTAAGGACAGCGGAAAGCCTCTTGATGAAGTTTTGTTTGTCATATCAATTTCTCAGAAATTTACTATCAAAATTTGACTCAATCGTCCAAAGTGTTCTACATTGGGACAGTGACAAGTTTGTGTTTAAAGACATCGTCTTGGAAGTTGTGGCTGAAGAGACTCGACTCAACCTCCGTAACTCCGATAGGAGAACGTCAATGAAGGAGGCCGTTAGTGTCCAAGGAAACCAGGTCAAGTGCTTCCGGTGCAGTCGTCTGGGACATTTCCAAAGGGACTGTCGTGTCCGACTAAGGTCTCCTAGCCAATCCAGTAACAGGTCCTACAGTCCTGGTGCATGCAGAGTCTCCTACATCCAGCCCAGCAGCAACTGAGCGGCAGAGGTCCCGAGGTAGATGCCAGAACTCAGGTAACCAGTCATTTAAGAATATCATCTCCAACACCATCAAAGGTAACAATTTAAGTTTTTTTGTGGTAGAGGCTAATTTAAATTGTAATGTCGATAACCATACGTGGATATTAGATCATCCATCATTTCTGTAATGATCGCAGTATCTTTTCTAATTTTGTGACTCTTGAAAATGAAAACGTGGTGCTCGCTCTGGATGATTTACAGTTTCCAATTAATGGAAAGGGGGATGTAAAGCTTAAATTTGGTAAAAATGAATGTGTTTTGAAAAATGTAGTTTTCTCTCCAAAGTTAAGAAGAAATTTACTATCAGGCCCCATGCTCGATCAAAACGGTTTTAAATTTGTAGGGGGAAATGAAAAGATTAAGGTCTTTAAGAAATTTTTTTCTTGTATTTTCTGCTAAACTTTAACGTGGCTTGTACCACGTATACCCTAGCCCAGTTAAATCAGCTTGTAATGCAATAAGTAAAAATAACCTGAGAGATCTTGAATCATGGCATGCACGTTTTGGTCATGCAGGTGTAGATTTCATAACAAAAACTAGTACCCTAAATGCTGTTAGAGGTTTGCCTAACCTAAAGAAGTCCCCAGAGTTTTCATGCAAACGTTGCAAGTTAAATAAACACAGACGAGTATCATTTAAGTCCGTTAGTCCATTAGACCTAATCTGCTTGGATGTTTGGGGTCCATCAAATGTTGTAGGCAAACGAGGGGAAAGACACTATCTGTCAATTATTGATGAATTCTCTAAATACATGACTATTTATCCTATAAAGGAAAAATCAGACGTTTTTGACATTTTTACTAGATATGTATCCCGTGCCGAAAGGTCACTTGGGTTAAAAGTTAAAGCTGCAAAAACCGACAATGGGGGTGAATTTACCAGTAATTACTTTGAAGATTTTTGCGTTGAAAGAGGCATAAATCATGAACACACAAACATTTACACGCCAGAGCAGAACGGATCGACTGAACGACTCAACCAAACAGTTGTAGACGGAGCTAGAACCATTCTCTCAGAAAGTGGTCTTGAAAAAAGTTTTTGGCCAGAGGCCGTGTTGTTCTTTGTTCATGTGTGGAACAGGTTATGCCATACAGGACAGTCGAAAACCCCTATAGAACTGTTTAAAGAAATTAAACCTTCGGTAAGACATCTACGTAAATTCGGATCAAATGTTTATATTGGAACTCCTCGACCCTTGAGAGGAAAGCTTGACCCGAAAGCCAAAGTTGGCATTTTAGTTGGGTACGCTTTAAGTACCAAAGGGTATAGAATTTGGATCCCGGAGGAGGAAAGGGTGGTAGAAACCTGTAATGTGTCTTTTCCAAAAGCTCAGGATAGTGGCAGTGGAGCGGGCAATGGAGCACAATGGAGGCAGAATTTCTTGCGATGGTTGAGAAAATAAATGAATTCACCTGGCTACAGGGATCACCCTAGAAATGAAAAAGGGCAGGGTGCACATAACAGAAAAAGGGCAGTGTTTGGGAAAAGGGCATATCATATCACACAAAAAGGGCAACTTTTCTAATTATTGTCTACAAACACATAAGGGTAGCTTTCATAAACATACATTTATGCCCGAAAATGTGTTTTCTTAATAGCAATTTTTTAAGCAAATGATTAAACAAATTTTGAAACCAAATTTTTTTATTCAATGAAATCTACACTTTTACAAAAATTGTGTAAGGCGGCCATTATGCTTTATTTCAAGGGGAAAAAAAAGCATTAAAAAAAATAAATTTTGTAATCTTAAAATAACGGGAATCTGGTTTTGCCGACAAATTTTTAATAATTAAGCCAATTTTCAAACCCGAAAATGACAGAAAACATTCCATTTTAGATTCAAATTTTATCGTATTCAGCGTCACTGCAACTTTTCTCTCTGCATATATGCTAGTCTGCAACTAGTGGAGGGGAAACGGGACACTTGCCCAGGCATAGTGCTGTTACGCCAAAATTGAAATGGAAAGAAGGGAGTGCCAAAACAAAGGTTTGTCCCGGGTGACTTGACCTCTAGCAGGGGTCAGTCCAGGTTTCTTTCCCAGGGTCCTATTTTTGTGAAATTTTACCTAATTTTGTGAATTTTTTCTATTTCTGTGAATCTTTCCTTATTTTGTGAAATTGTTCCAATTTTCTATTTCATTTTTGAGCAAGAAAGCAATCACGAAATAGAATTGAATATTTTTTAAAAAATTAAAAATAAAATGGGTATAGTTAGTTCCCTTAAAAAAAGTTGGCCAAAACTGAATAATTCCTGTTCACCGAACATCCGGGATAGTCATAACCTGGAACAATATTTAAAAAAAAAAAAAAATTGATTAAAATTAAAAATATAAAGCTTTAAATCTTTTAAGTGATTAAAAAATAGATTTTATAATAAACGTAGGCCATGGTAGTTTTGATTTTAAATTGCAGGTACTAAACACTTTCATTTACACCCCAAATTCAAACTTGATCTGGAAATCAAAAATAAGTTGTAGATAATTATAGATAGGAGAAACAGCTAACATTATATTTATTAGTAATTTTTAGATATTACAATGTCTGTCAGTTTCGACTGGAAATACTCTAATACTAAAGATGTGAAAAATGCAATTTTTAAATCTAGTTAAATTTCAACAATTGAAGGGAAATCAAAAATAAGTTGCAGATAATTATAGATAGGAGAAATTAGCTAACATTATATTTTTTAAAATTAATTTCAACTTGTACCATTAAAGAAAAATTACTTGTCAGTGTACACAGAATATCCCAAAAACACTGGCCTGGGGTTTTATTCCTTAAATATTTTACAGTAAATCACAAATTTATGTTAGAAAAAGGGGGGGGGGTACAGAATTTTACAGTAAGGATTATAATTTTTGGAAGATTAAATCTAAATAAATACAAATGTACATTTTTATATGGTCTCCAAACAGAAAATTTTCAGTCTGTAAGATGTGCCCATACATTAATTAAGTTTAAAAAATTTAATTAAGTTATAAATTTTCAGTCTTCTATCATTTTTTGCTCGCTACGGCTCTGCCTATGCCGATAGCATTTCTCTGTAGTGTACCCCTATGACTGCTCTTTAAAAAGACATTAAATCCCAATAAAATCACTCCTATGCTTTGTTGTTCACTCCCAAGAATGAAAAAATGCAGTATTACACTATTTCTACCCCCCCCCCTTTTTTTTCCACTCTTGAGCAATGATTGACCTATATTTATCCTATTTCACATTCCACATTGTGAATTCTCGACCGATTAAACAGGGCGTGGCACCCGGCAACCCTTTAACGTCTGGCAGCCCTTTTTCTCCCCCCTATGGTTTGGTATGTTGGTCTGTTTTTCCATTCTTATTTGCCAAAACTTTTTCTCCTTCCTTAACATACAGTTTTCCTTATACAGGAGACAATACAATGAAGTCAAAATCGACGTTTAAACGACCCTTTACAAAACAGGAGGTATAACTGTTCCTTCACAAAATTCCAATCAGCCTTTTTAAAAAAAAAAAAATACACCCAGATAAAGTGTCCTTTTATAAATAATTATATTTTCTGTTTTCTTTCATTTGCGTGATCTGAAAGATGCCCCTGGAATGTTTGTTTTTCAGCAATGTAAAAGGGCCATCTGGCACATTACGCTTTCAGTTGGGGGGAAAAGAAGGGAGTTCAAAATGATTTCCCGTAAGGATGTTATGTTTGATAAGTATGCAGTTGTGAATTAGTAAACAATAAGCTTAGCCACATAAATCACAGCAGCTTCCGTTGTTTTGAAATGGATGTTATGCACTCTTGCAAGTTGTTCTTAATGATTGCTTTTAGTGTAATCATTGCATGGTCTTTCTACTTCAGATTTTTGGTCATCAATTTGGTCCCGATGCCTACCCGAAATTTGATATTTTCAAGTAGTATTTCCTGACTGCTGCGCACCCTGTCAATGAATAGATTTTTTCCTATTTTTTTTAGTACACCGATGGGGAGGAGTGTGTGTAGGGGGGGGGGGTCACCCCACACTTCCAGAATTGCCCTTGTCTTGAACTTTCTGTGCAGCCAGCCTTAAGTTTGGATGAATGTGTTTTGAAAATCTGAAAAAATAAACAATAACCAAGTGGCGTTTATTAATTACTTACAGCATTTATAAAACACGGTAAAGCGCCATTTACAGTAGGAAATAATTTATTGTTATGACTACTCTTCTGGATGACAGATTGTTTCTCTAATGAGATATTTTATGACCTGAAGCTACAGCGAACGGTTTTAACCCTCTGAGGTCGGGATGGAGAAGAGCGGCGACTGAGCAGATGCTCCCCCCCCTCCTCCCCCACACATCATTGATAAGAGAATAAACAAATCAACTTCCTTGTTGTTGTTGTTGGAGAGAGGCTTTTTTGGGGCCTGTCCGGGACCACGTGGACCCGGTCTAGCTGAGCGCCAGCAATGGTAACAAGAATCAAAGAAAAGGGGAAACAAGGAGGGGTGGAGAAAAGGAGAGCGGCATTTTGATTGGGGGGGGGAAGCGGAATTTTATCAAGGAAAAGGGCAAGGAGGGCGGAATTTTATCAAGAAAAAGGGCAAGGAGGGCGGCATTTTACCAGGAAAAGGGCACCAGGGCGGGCCGCCCCCCTGAAACGCTCTAGAGTGATCCCTGCCTGGCTAGATAATGTCCTAAGAGAGGGTAATGATTGTGGGTTAATCAAGTATAACTCTAAACCTACTTTGTTTGTGGATAACCAGGCTACTATAGATTTTTTTAAAAGTCCGATAGAAAATCACAGAACCAAACATATAGATGTTAGACTATTTTTTGTAAGAGATTTATACTATAGAGATAAATTTTAAGTTGATTTCATTCCAAGTAAATCTAATCTGGCTGACATTTTTACTAAACCTATCATTCAAAATGAATTGAAAAAGTTTGTTGAGGATGTGTTCGAGGTTTAAAGTTTTTGATATTTTTAATCCACCACCATTTTTGAACTTTTGCTAATTAATGTTTGATAAAGTGTTAATGTGTTCTGAAAAGTGTCATTTTTCATTATGTAAATATGTCATTTATTCAACTGTTTTCATGCCATTGAATGAAAGTTTGGTGTGTGAAAATCCTTGGCCAAGGTATGCGTAAAATTTGCATAAAAGGTATATGCATAAAAATTGTGCGTATTAGAATCTTTTGTGATCACCAGGTCAGTAAACATTATCATGTCATAATGTAGTTTGTAATTTTTGCATATATATATATATATATAACGTATTTAACATATTTTTGCATTTATGTAACGTATTTTCAATTTAACTGTTTTCTAATATGAATGTTTTTTAAGATTTTCACTGTTTAGAATTGTGCTGAAGAATTTAAAGTTTAAGGTTTCAAAATCAAAAATAATGTTTAAAATCTTTGTATTTCGAATAAGTAGAATTTTTGCATCTTTTATGGAGGTAGTTAATTACCGTTCGTGTCGTTTGAGCACGCGACAACCTGATAAGTCAAAATCCTAACTATGAAACTAAATATATGTACCTGTGTGAAGTGTAGTAATTTTTGTAATGCTTTAGTGAAATCTTTTGCATAATTATCTTTGAATTTGCTGGAATAACATGTGTTTAAAGGTTCAAAGTGAAAAGTGACTGTTAAATGTTTAAAAACGGACTTTATGTTTGAAAATTGTCTTAAAATTTGATACTATGTAATATAACTGTAAAGGATGATTTTTGAAGTTTCGCCTGTCTACATTCTGAATTGATGGAACATTGTTTTATTTAAAGTTTTCTTGGTACATTGTTTTATAAATCTTTTGAAGCATGCTACTTGCTCGTTACTCGCTTACATATAAATTGATTTGAACATTGTTTTACTGTTACCTGCATTTGTAAATGGTTAAAATTTTTAGGATTGTTACTTTTATCTGAAGTACTGGCAAATTTCCGTCCATAAGAACTGGGAGGAGGGGCTTTTGTTCCCAATAATAGCTATTTGTGAACAATATATTTCCCAGCTCTTATGTTTATTTAACTTTTAAACTTACCCAAATTATGAAACTATCCATCTTTAAAGGCTACAACAAAAGGGTTCAAGTAAAGTTCTTTTATAGCTTAAAGTCAGTTTAATAAACTCCCTAACACAAATAAATTAATTAAAAGTCAGATGAATTTAAGTGAATAACTTTTTATTAAATTTAAACCCTGTTTAAAACTTTTACTTGCGTCAACGTTCGTTTAAGACGCACGGCATAAATCTCCAGTTCGTAAACAACCACCATCTTGTGGGAGTGTAGTGGTTGGTTGACATAGTAAGCATCGCCTGGAGGAAGCTGCTAAAAGCCGTTCGCCCAATCACTGGTGCGCTTTAGAAGCCTGGTAAACGCTGTTCAAACGAGCAGCTGGGGAACAACTCAGTAATGAGATGCGCCATCGAAGCAGATAAATAAAAGGAGGCGCTTTCGCCGTCATCGGAGCAGACAGACAGCAGATGAAGCAGAAACAGTGGGTAAGCAGGAAGTAGTGGCGATGTAGCCGTATGAGCGCGCGAGAATGCTCTTTAGTTTAAGATAAGTTTTTTTACAGCCATCCAAATATGTTTTTAATTAATATTTGAATGACAGTACGTTTTTATCAATACTAAATGTTTCTATTTTTAACCTTTTAAAGTAAAGTAGAAGTTTGAGTTTCTTTTTAAGTACAAACCCTGCTGTCACATCGAACTTTGTGCATTTGTAATGCTGGTAATTGTGCATGGAATGCTGGTAATTTTTTTACCTGCATATTTTATTAAAAAATTAACAGTTAATTGCCTTTACATATTTATGAACACTTAATGTTATGAGATTTTTTTTCTGGTTACTGTTCCAAATTTAAATCGGTTAGTAATAGCAAGGCTAATGTAATGTGTCGTAAGATTTAAGAAAAATTGAAAAGCAACAAAATTCAAATTTAACATCTGAGTGTTTTCTCTTACATTAAAACTAATTTCATTGTGATATTGGTTTTTTGTGCCATTGTCGAATGCTACATTAGGGCTATCTGCCAAGGATGGGGGTGGCCTTGGTAGGAGGACTTTCAAAGGGTTTCTAATGCTTATTCACATGTGATATTAGTAAGTAACCACTTGAATCAATTTAGTACTATGGTACTATACTATATCTTTCATTTATGATATAAAAAATATGTATTTGTCTACCGATTGGTGAATACTTAAATTTCTTTACAATTTGGTTGCCGAATATTTAAGTATTCGGCCGAACCGAATATTTGGTTTGTCTGCCGAAAAGGCAGTATACCGAATACCAACCGAATATTTGGTGCATCCCTACTTTAAAATATTTTTAATTAAAATTACTTATAATGCATAGTAATATTAAAGGAAAACTGCAGAGCAAATCAAACAATAAGCAAAGCTAAAAAAATTCTATTATTCCAAAATGTACTAAGACTTCAGTTTTGAAATATTTACGAAAAAAAGTTGCATTAAAAATAAAATACTTCTTAGACATTTAAAGAAATAATAATATTACAATTAGTAATTATCTAAGCAGAAAACTCATTTTCAATAAGGAATTGAGGTAAACAAGTGTGCGTAGGAAATCGGAAGCTATTATACACAGTGGAGCACCTTTAGTACATCACTCTAGGGACTGCCAGGAAAAGACGTACAAAAGAAATGATTTTAAAAAAAAACTTACCCAGTAGATGGCGGCATCACCATAAAACTTGATTATTTGATGTTTATTTTAATTTTATCGTTGTCATTTAAATTGTCGTTGAGGTAAAGATAAAATAAAAATAATATAAAGCTTTTATGTGCTACGTATCACAAAAATTTATTATTATTTATTATATTATATATATATATATATATATATATATATATTTGCACTTTGAGAAAAATAGTAATCCATCATAGATATTTGACGAGAACTATTTCTATTAATATTATACAATGCGTTTTGTATATCGTTTAGCTGTTGCAATGTTCTTTCTGTAGTTTCGTTGCATAAAAAGTACTTTCTCAGTCCTTCAAAATACGACACAGCTTGCTGAAATGATGGAGGAGCAGCATTCATTTCATCGTCATCTGTATCATCCTCACTGCTACTTGCTTCTATTGGATTATTGCAGGCAATTAATTCCTTAACACTAAGGACACTCGTTGTTTGCACATTACTGTCGCAATCTGCATACTCTTCAAATGAATAATCACAATTTAATAAGTGCCATTCGGTATTAATTTTTGGTTCTGTTTCTTCTACTGTGATCTCTTCTTCCCGAGATGGATAGCCACCTTTGATAAAGCAATGCTGAATGGTTTGCTTTAATGCACTATTCCACACAAATGAAATAAAATTCATTGCTTGTAAGATGTTTACCTTTTTTATATTGCCGTCCGATATATTTTCCACGGCTAACTGCACTAACTTCTGACGATAATGGTGCTTGAAGCACCTGATTATTCCTAAATGAAGGGGCTGCAAAGAAAACAACTTGTATATGTTTGAGAAATTTGGTATCGGGAGGATGAGAGGGGCACTGATCCATGAACAATATTATTTTGTGATTTTTCTGTCCAATTTCATCAACCACTCGTTAAACAAATTTCCTGTCATCCAGGCCTTTTTGTTGGAGTCGTACTGCACGGGAAAGGCTTTAATATTTTTGAAACACCAGGGATTTTGGTACTTTCCTATAACAAATGGTTTTAACTTTTCTGATCCATCAGCATTCGTGCACAGTAAAGCTGTTATACGCTCTTTGCTTTTTTTCCCACCATGACATGGCTCACCTTTTAGTGACAGAGTCCTTGAAGGAAGCAAGTGATAAAAGAGTCCAGTTTCATTACAATTGAATACGTTTTTTAGTTCATATTCAGCAAGTTTGTCAGGAAGAGTTTTAATCAACTCTTCATCAGTTTCAAGTGGTACAGATTTCGATTCACCACTTAGCATTTGGCAGGTTGTTCCATTCCTTATTTTAAATTTATAGAGCCATCCTCCAGAAAATATGCACTCCTTCACTTCCATTTGCTTGGCAATTTCAAGTGCCTTATTAATGAGCATCGGCCCGCTCACAGGAATATTAGCAGCTCTGCATTGCTTGAAGAACTGCAAAACCAAAGAATCAATTTCCAGAACTTTACCGGCACGTGCACGCTGCCTCTTAGCAACAGTAGAAGAACAGGCAGATGTGTTCTTTTCGATTTCTTGCCTTTTATAAATCAAAGTTTTTAAAGTTGATACATTAATGTTCAGCTTTTTTGCAATGTCTACTTTAGACATGGAGACATTTTTATCCACTTCTGTTAAAATATTAATTTTTTCTTCCAAACTTAGAGCTTTTTGTTTAAAAGACATGTTGGAGAAAGATAAGCACAACCTACCAGCATCTCTGTAAAAGTCAGACTGAAAGAAACAAATTTTATTTGCTTTCACAGGCCTCCTCTCGAGGGGGGGGGGGGTGTGAGATTCCAGACTAAAGGTTACCATCTTTGGCGATAAACCTTAATTGCCAGCTGGGGAAAATTCTATGGTCATTGGAGATCGTCCTTCCCCCTAACGAACAGGTTTCTGATTGTTCCCGGGTCATTGTGCAGAGATTTCGCACTTGCTTAATCACAAGTTTTATCACCTCGATGCACACTAAATCGCCAATAGTGTGGAACCGCATTAGGAATTTCTCCTCTGCCGAATCTTCACAATAGGACTTTTCTCCTTTTGTAAGCAAAATTTCACACTTCGGGTGCAATCGCAGGTGTAAAGAGGAGAGAAGTCATGGCAATATTCGTTATCAATGAGAGAAAAAAATTTCAAAATGTTTTGAGAAACGACGTACTAAAGAAAATCCTAGACGTATAAAAGAAATATTTTAACATTATAAAGTATAGGAATGACTCCGGACTTTACAAAATCAGTGTATAATCAATAAAGACGTACTAAAGATGCTCCACTGTATTTATTTGTAATCATGTGTAATTTAAAAATATCCTGAAACTATTTTTCTTTCTTTCTGGGTGAATGTTAGTAAAAAATAGTAGCTTAAGCTTTTTTTAGATTTGTTCGCTATCTGTTTTTGGGACATTGACTAGCATTTAAAACAAGTGTCTAAAGCATACTATAAGTAACATACTATATTATAAGTTTTCTCCAAAGAATAATTTATGAGCAAATTTTAGTCTTTTTTATGGTAATCAATATAAAAAAAAACTCAATTTTAAATATTTAGAGCAGAACAGATATCAATTTCAAATTATATAATTAAAAAACAACAAATTATAATGGTATAGAACTATCATGACCATTGAAATCTAAAAATGTTTTGTGAAAAAATACTTACATTAACTGCAATTAAAAAAATCCATATCACAAGCATTGCTTGGTGATACCCAAAATAGAGATCCTGAAAGAAAAATAAGAATAAAGTAATATCTATAATGCAAATAACTATATTATGGCAAAGATCAGTTACTATTAATTACAATTTTAGTTGTATCTCTGATATTTTTGTCATTATTTAAAAATAACCCATGGTTTCTAAATTTTAACCTTTTCACACGAGTGTTTTAACCTTGTTTATAAAGCATGTAAAATTCAATACTTGCTTTTCTCCCTTTCTGTCCTCTTAAGCTGATACTGGCCTTTACTCAACAGTGGACATTAAATAACTCTTAGTTAAGTAGAGAGTTCATTGAA
The DNA here is from genome assembly GCA_038373885.1 of Cheiracanthium punctorium. Taxonomy (NCBI): domain Eukaryota; kingdom Metazoa; phylum Arthropoda; class Arachnida; order Araneae; family Cheiracanthiidae; genus Cheiracanthium; species Cheiracanthium punctorium. The sequence goes on from JAWZYV010012100.1 coordinate 132,543, forward strand.
ATTCACACTACAGCCTCAAAAAAAAAAAAAAAGAACCAATGAACAATAAAATAACAGAGGGAAAAAGCACTGCTTGGTTGACATAAAACAAGCTTGTCCTTTTAGGTCTCTAACTCTGTTTAAGAAATGACAAGCAAATCTCAAAAAGTTATTTAGATCTTTTTGCTGATTTCTGATTTTTTGGCTATAACTATACAATCATTTATTCTTGCTGTTTTGTTCTTGAGTTACACGTCTTTATTAGCTGGATAGTGTCCTATACTATACCCTTTGCTCTTATACTAAGCCACAATGCAGAAATCTTTCTCATTTCATTTGCAAATATACTAGCTATAAATGTGACAATGATTGTCATGAAAATTTTATTTTATTAAAGCGGATTTTTTCATAATATGTATTAATAAAAATAGTTACATTTGTGATGACTTATTACTGCACATAAAAATTAATATAATAAAACAGTTTATCCAAATAGATTTCCCCTCCTACATTTCAGCGATTTAACCATTTCCTTTCACTTTCAACTCTTTGAGGCACAGAACATTGCTTTATCCATAACACAAAATTATTTATATTTACAAGGCAAAGAATGCCATTGAAGTTGAAAAAAATACTTTTTTCGTACTTATCAATACAGTGGTAAAGTGATTAAATAACAATTGGTAGTCATCATCAGCATCATCACGGATTAGGCTAAAAGCCTGTTCCAGCCTCTTGGTCCAACCACCGCTTTGTCGGTTTGCCATGGTCTTGCCTCCTTTTGGCATGTAGTACAGGGCAGCTCTGGGTAATCTCCCGCATTTCATATGCTGGACATGATTTTTCCAGCCCGTACAAAATTCCTGGGCTTTTTCCGATAGGCTGAATATTTTTAATTCTCTCTTAATATCTTTGTTTCTTATTTCATCTAAAGTTGTGCAGCCTTTTATGGATCGTAGGTATCGCATCTCTGTTACCTGGATTCTGCTTATATCCTGAGCACCCAAAGTTTATGTCTCTGAGCCGTATAATAAAGTAGGAACTACCATAACCCTATAAAACTTCAATTGCATTTCTCTTCTTGTTTTCTCCTTTAGGGTTCTTCTTGGAGTGCCGCAGATATGTTGGAATGTGTGTAGCTTATTTAGGGTATCATTATCATAGTCAAAGGTGATGCCACAACCAGACTTTGTGTAATCATAATCATGTAATCGTAATCAATTAAATTTTCTTATGTAATTAGTTTATCGTAATCTGGCAATTGAATTTTTCATGTAATCGAAATCTAATCGTAATTTGGAAATTCATTTTTTCATGTAATTGTAATCTAGAAATTTCATTTCTCAGATAGTTGTTAGGGCTTGTAATCTAAATTGCTTTGATTACAAGACTTTCATGAGTGCTCAATTTTTATTCTGTATTCTAGGAAAAAGATTTTCAAGGGAAAGCAAGAACAACAGCATGCCCTGAAGGACAGGAAGTTTCCTATTTTTTGGTGTTTCGGGAGGGAGTGGTGTCTTGTATGGACTTATTCGAGGTTCAGAAGATTAAGAGAATTTCCTTTTTTTCCAGGGAAAATATTTAGATGACCATCTGAATACGGACTGGTAGGGGATATGAAAGGGCCTTCTAGGAAGCCCAAAAACAGGGGGTGGAGGTGAGGGGATAGTTTAACCCTTTCCTTTATTTCTTCATTTCAATTTGCGACTGTGAACAGAAAACATAAATGGCATATCTCATGGAAAAAGTGCAAGACTTTTCCAATTTCATTTAATAAAAATAATGAAAAAGTATGTGAATTTTAAATCACATGCTGGTGAGTTATTTTAGACTATATTTTTCCAAAGTAATAATCGTTATATAGATTATTATAGACCGAGGATGAATATATATAATTTAAAATGCCTTTGATAGGTTTCTATGTTAAGAGAAATTATAACAGTACATATGAAAATGTTCGCTGTTGTTTTTTTTGATTCCGTTTAATACATGTTTTCATTGATCTGATACAAAATCCACAGCATTAATTAAATTAAAATGATTTTTGTTTTTGGCTGTTTACTTGTATGGAATCTTGGTCAAGACTTATCATTATTCACTGTTTAATTATGGAATGGGAACACTAAACAAAATACCATAACTTTTTTTTTTTTTTTTTTAAATCAATGATCCTAGTTTGCGTTTTGATTTTCATCAGAATCATTACCAGAGTTACTAACTGAAAACGATTGGTTATGTGATTTACTTTATTTTCATATTACTCATTTTGAATTCTTAAACATAAACATACAATAATGCATTATAGTAATCAAATACTCAATAAAACTAATTATCTTTTCATATCTTATTACTTTTAATGTACCACAAAATAATCAAACTATAATATCAAATAAAAAAAATTTTCAGGTCTATGCACTGAAAAAACACACTGTATTTAAAAGCAAACGTAACTTACTTCGCCACAGAAATAAATTTTTAAAAAATCAAACCGGTAATAATTTTTATAGCACATTTGAAAACATTTTTTCTTTCTTTCTTTTCTTTTACAGTCAAAATCGGGTGAGGAGACACTGTGTCTACGAGAACACATTCATGTAAAATCACTTATTCTGGCAGAAACTGATGTCGTGTAGTTCTGTTTTTGTTTTGAGGCCGGGGAATCATAAGCGGGAATAATTAAAAAATTCTTTTCGCTTCATTCCCATTGACTGTCCAAGTCAGCTGGGCAGGGAGAAAAAAAAAGCAGAACTCGCATTGGCGACACACGGGTGAGTCAAGCAGAAAATTATTCCTCTGCATCATTCAGAACACAAATACAAACAAAAGCACAATAAGTCTGTCGCTTCAGTTTTGGAATTGTTGGAATATGTGGAAATAAACTAAATATATTTTATTTGTTTAGCAAAATTATAGTCTAATAAAACTTTATTTTCATTAATCCCAAGTATTTTTAAAATCATTTAAAGTTCCCTTAAGTAAAACACCTAAAGCTTCCTTTTTCCCCAATAAGTTTTCCAACCATCCTCACCAAAGTCCTAACAATGCTTTTGTGGTTTGTTATGTAGAACTGTGAAAAAGAACAGACTTTATTTTTATATTTTATGCATTGCCTGTTTCCTTTTATACATAAAAGCTCTAAAATTAATTACATTTACCTTTTTAAAGTAGTCTTGTAAATATTTGAAATAAGTTAAACAGCATTTAAAATTAAAGCCAATACTATTTAAAGTCAAAGATAAACCACTTCTAAGTTACTTTCAATCATTATACGAAGTTAAAATAGTATTAAATTATCATATGAGGATAACTATCTTCATCATCTGACATACTAGTAAACAAGCCAATTAGTTGCCACTTAATTATAACCAAATTTGTTAAAACTATTCCATTGGCTGAAAGCTGTGTGACATCATCCTTGATGTGTCACCTCATTTAAATAAAACAAGAAATGATTTTATTTTTCTTTCCAGGTTTGGAAAGTATGCAAATTTGAGCTTGTGAAGCATGGGCAGGGTAGTATGAAAGGAGGTGTTAGTTCTGGTTTCCTAGCAGAAGAACCCAGTGCAGATGTGTGTTGTGGCTTGCCTGAAGAAGGCAAATGAAAGGCTGGGCCTTGGCATGTTTTTTTGGAAGCTCTTTTTTGTACTGAATTCTTACCTGTTTTAGTGATGAGTGGAAGCCATTTTTGTTAACAGTAAATGGTAAGCTTAACAATTAAAATAGATAGAAGTCTTTTTACCTCCTTTCTGGCTACTCTGCTTATGCTGTTTTATAGGAACAATTTTTTTTTTTTCTTCATAAATAAACTGTTCTCATTATTCAAGAACTTGTTTTCATTTTCCATGCTATACCTCTGATGAAAATTTACAGCGATTTTGAAGTAAAAATAAGTGAAGTATAATTTCAAAGTACTAGGCTCTGCTACCCTTACAGGAATCGCTTGAAAGATATGCACACATGTATTTAATGCAGATGAATCTCTTTACTCCATTGCTACTTTAAAGTTAATCCAAGACAAAAAATGTTGATCACTTGTTCTTTTGGTTAGAGTAATTCTGTTGGTGGTTTCGTCATCGGGGAAAAAAATTTCGCGACAGGCATACAGAACAGGATCACTGCCGACTCTTGAAAGAAAACGAGGACGTAATGGTTGGTGCGGCATTGGGTCATAACATCCTCATGAGGTTCAGGCTCGGGGCTCTGGCTTAGAGCCTTCCCCGGCCGCCCGTGGGTAGTACTCGTAGTCGGGCCAAGCAAAAGGAGATCTTTGCGGGATTTCGATGACATAATTTTATTTAGTTTTCTCACACAATCTACATGGCAAGTGAAGTCGCAAAAAAATCTATGCTCCGAGCTGCGTTTCAACTCATATAACCTCAGATCACATATTCCATACAGTATCACGTGCCAAAAGCGATGCAGTTATTGGTTGTTAAACTGCCTGGGTCTGCTAGCCTTTAGGAAATTCTTGCAAGGTGTGGCGACAGCAGATCGTGAGAAAGAGGAGAGATATATTACTTGCATTTGAATTAAATTTAGGTTCTGATAACGAAAGTATCTACGCCCTCCCAGGCCAGCCATTGTTGATATATAAATAAAGCAAAAAATGCATTGTCTTCATCAGAGGTAGAAATGCACAACACCGAAACCATAGGTTCAGCCTGAGGTTTTGCCAAGGAAATGTGTTATAGTAGAAACTGTATTCAGGAGAGATTATTATAAATGTATTTAAACAGTTTAAAAAGTAGTTAAATATGATACAAGGTAATTAAATGTATAAACTGCATACGGCAAACCTCAGAGGTGTGATTCTTCCTTACCTATGGAGAAGAAAAGGAAAAAATTACAAATCAAAACACCAAAAAGCCACAAACAGCAAACGTGTGACACAGCAAAAGAAACAAGTTAAATGTAGTTCCAAAATCCCGAAAGTCATGGCCAATCTTCTATCCAATCAGCGTGTAGTGTGTCTGTTGCCAACCTTCAGCAACATGTTCTTCCCCGAGGTTCTGACATGTATCGAGAGCACTCTATGGGCTTTGGTACAAGTGCGTCATATATCAAGAAACCACTGTAATGCAAAAACTAGTAAAGGTGCAAAGGAAGGATTAATACCAAGGATTCGGGCTATTATCAAAACATTTTAAATAGAAATTGATGAAATTAAGTGGGAAATTGTTTGTATAAAATAATTTAGCTGCAAATAAATATATGTTATAATTTAAAAGCTGTTTATTACTACACAAGCAGAAGTATCTAATAAGTTGGTTGATCAAAATGCTAGTGAAGACTTTTTTATGAATATTTGAAGACCGATGAGGCAAAGACACAGCATCGAAATTGAAATTTTTCTTTTATCAAAAATATTGATGTATAAAATATTGTTGAATAAATTTAAATTTAAATCTAAAAATGTAACAGTATTAGAATCAGAGTAAGCTGGCTTGAGGTTAAGTGTGTTGGGATAAATTAAATGTTTAATTTCATTAAAGTCTCCATTGACGGACGACAAGAATGTCGTCAATGTAACGGAACAAAGCAAAATTTAGTTGATTGTTGCAGAAAAAATTATATTCATAGAAAAATAAATAAAGATTAGTAGCAGTGCTGGAGTAATAGAGAATAGCTATTTTTTATGGACCAAAAACCATTATATGCTTTGCCCAAATTTCACAAAAATCCTGTCAGTTTTAGATTCATTTGCAACACAAGAGGTTCTGTAGGTTACACTATCAAAAATATTCTTCAAAAAACATAATGTAAAATTTATAATTTCTTAGATTCTAACTTTTCTGCCTGAACTGGTTTTTGGTCCATAAAAAATAGCTATTCTCTATTACACTGGTTACAAAATATGAAAATTTTTATGCTACAAGTCTTTGACCAAAAATTTATTTACCAGCATTCCAATTGATGATTTATATAGAACTTTATTAAATGTTTTTGATAATTTTAACATTGAGCATGAATTGAATATTAATAGAGAATTTTTCGTTACTATTTCTAATTTTTGTCTTTACAATAATTTCATAATGTTTAATTCAGTCATTTACCATCAAACTAAAGGAATAGGTATGGGCACAAATTACTCCAGCACTGCTGCTAATCTTTATTTTTCTATGAATATAATTTTTTCTGCAACAATCAACTAAATTTTGCTTTGTTCCGTTACATTGACGACGTTCTTGTTGTCAATGGAGACTTTAATGAAATTAAACATTTAATTTATCCCAACACACTTAACCTCAAGGCAGCTTACTGTGATTCTAATACTGTTACATTTTTAGATTTAAATTTAAATTTATTCAACAATATTTTACACATCAATATTTTTGATAAAAGAAAAAATTTCAATTTCGATGCTGTGTCTTTGCCTCATTGGTCTTCAAATATTCATAAAAAAGTCTTTACTAACATTTTGATCAACCAACTTATTAGATACTTCCGCTTATGTAGTAATAAACAGATTTTAAATTATAACATATATTTATTTGCAGCTAAATTATTTTAAACAAACAATTTCCCACTTAATTTCATCAATTGGGATCTTAATTTCTTAATTTCATCTCCCACTTAATTTCATTTCATCATTTCCCACTTAATTTCTATTTAAAATGTTTTGATAATAGCCTGAATCCTTGGTATTAATCCTTCCTTTGCACCTTCACTAGTTTTTGCGTTACAGTGGTCTCTTGATATATGACGCACTTGTACCAAAGCCTATAGAGTGCTCTCGATACATGTCAGAACCTCGGGGAAGTACATTTTGCTGAAGGTTGGCAACAGACACACTACACGCTGATTGGACAGAAGATTGGCCATGACTTTCGGGATTTTGGAACTACATTTAACTTGTTTCTTTTGCTGTGTCACACGTTTGCTATTTGTGGTTTTTTGGTGTTTTGATTTGGAAGTAATTTTTTCCTTTTCTTCCCCATAGGTAAGGGAGAATCACACCCCTGAGGTTTGCCGTATGCAATTTATACATTTAATTACCTTGTATCATATTTAACTACTTTTTAAACTGTTTAAATACATTTATAATAATCTCTACTGTATACAGTTTCCACTATAACACATTTCCTTGGCAAAACCTCAGGCTGCGAGTCTGAAACTTATGGTTTCGGTGTTGTGCATTTCTCCCTCTGATGAAGACAATGCATTTTTTGCTTTATTTATATATCAACAATGGCTGGCCTGGGGGGCATTCATCTAGTATTTCCTAAATAATATTATGCACATGTTTTCCTTTAAGCAGCTTCAATAAGTGCTATGTAATGTGTGTAACCACTGTAATTTTTTTTACTTTTGCATAAGATTTGATTATATATATATATATATATATACACACACTATAAAATTATTACACTACTGCATAAATAACACTCAAAATAATAAACATAGCCATTCCATGATTAAACAGTGAATAATGATACTTAAGTCTTGACCAAGATTCCATACAAGTAAACAGCCAAAAACAAAAATCAGTTTTATTTAATTAATGCTGTGGATTTTTTATCAGATCAATGAAACATGTATTAAACGGAATTGAAAAAAAACAACAGTGAACATTTTCGTATTTACTGTTATAAGTTTCTCTTAACATAGAAACTCATCAAAGGTGTTTTAAATTATATATATTCATCCTCAGTTTATACTAATCAATCCAATAAACAATTACTACTTTTAAAAAAATTGTCAAAATTAACTCACCTGCATGTGTGCAATTTTAAATTCATATACTTTTTCATTTCTTTATTTTTATGAAATGAAATTGAAAAAGTCTTGCACTTTTTCCATGTAGGTACCATTTATGTTTTCTGTTCACAGTTACAAATTGAAATGCAGAAATAAAGGAAAGATCTGAAATAGCAAGAAATAGTTAAACTATCCATTCAACTCCACCCTCAGTTTCTGGACTTCCTGGAAGGCCTTTCATGTCACCTACCAGTCCAGATTCAGATGCATAGCTGCCAACCTATCTAGACTTAAAACAGGAAGATTACAGTAAAAAAACAAGAAGAGGGATTCCCTGAAAAACAGGAAGATTTTCCCAGTCAACTTTGAACCATACAAAAAACAAATTTGCTAAACTTGATCGTTTTTGTGAATAGCTGTTACAAGCAGCATCTCCTGATTTTGGCACAAGTAAGGATTTGCAGCTTTAATGCCAAATTTTGCAAATCAGTTTTTACTTTTTCATACACGATGATTCCAGAAGATTTAATTCTTGCATATTTATATATTTTTTCGTTATTCTGAATAGGAAACATCTTTCAAACTCATGGACCAGCATGATCCGCAGAGTTGACTGGTAAATTGTGCTTTATTAAATAAGCACTCGGTATTTAACTGATGTGTGTGTCACATACAGTCATAAAGTATTTTTAAATTTTACTACTGACTTCCTTTTTTAGTACTTTCGATTTTTTTTTCGATGCTTCAGCAAATGTGTATGTGGAGTACAGCTTTTTTGCTCAAAAGCCCCATCCGGGGGGGGAGGGGGGGGGCAAGATAAGGAGGACTGTGATAGTTCAGAAAGGCTGTGTTCAAAATGTGAGAATTGAAATCTTCACACTTCTTACTTTAAAAATATCCTATCTGTTATTTTTTAACTTTTAGTAATATGTAAAGGAAAATGGCAGGAAACTAAAAAAAGGAAAAATTGATCTTCCTGCAGGAAGACAGAGGAAAAGTTCAAAATCAGGAAGTCTTCCTGGAAAACAAGAAGAGTTGGCAGCTATGCAGGTCATATAAATACTTCCCTGGAAAAAAAAAGCAAACTCTCTTTTTATCTTCTTCTGGACATCTGAACCTCGAATAAGTCCATAAATGACACCACTCCAGTTTTCAATTTTTTATTATTTATTTGTGTGGCAAAGTAAGTTGCTTTTGGTTTTAATATAGAGTGCTTATACTTTTTAATGCATACATTTGATATTATTTTGAAGATTTATTATAGTGTGACTGTGAAACTTTTTGATATTATGGTTTGATTATTTTGTGACTAATTAATTAAAAGTAATAAGGTATGAAAAGTTAATGATATTATAATATTATCAAATCTCAAAATAACCACTGAGGACTTAGAAAACATTCAGATTGTTTACTATATCAGCGATCAATTGGGAAATTAAGTGAGAGTTATGAAGTTTGACTATATTTTTTTCTCGTATGACACCTTTTAAGTAAAACTGCAAGGTCCTTTATTGCCTGATGTTTAAATAAATAAGATTTGGTTTAAAAGTTCCTTTTGTTCTGACCTTTGAATTTTTTAAGTAAACAATCATTAGTTTTGATGTCTTAGAATTCAAGAATTTCGTGTTATTTAATCCATGTTGATATCAAATATTTTATATCCTAGGAATGTGTTTTGATTTGTTCAGTGATTTTTGAATAGAAAAATTAATAAATATGGGTTTACATTTTCAAGAATCATTTAAATATCTTAATCATTATTTGAGTCTTTGGTAAAAATAAAAATGTGTTTCATATTGGATGTGTTGTATCCTCATCCTAATAAGCCATTTATCCTGGATACATCCTGATAAGCCATTTATCCTGGATACAGACGCAAGTAAGGAGAGTGTCAAAGCCGTTGTGTTCCAGGAGATATATGGTCAAGAACATGTCTTTGCTCGATGGAGCAAATGTCTTTCGAAGGCAGAACGTAACTATTGTGTTATACGAAAGGAACTTCTTGCTATCGACAAGGCTGTGGAGAATTCCCATCATTACGGCCGAAAGTGCCTGCTCCAAATGGACCATGCCTTTTTAACCTGGCTTTTAAACTTCAAGAATCCGGAAGGCCAGATAGCCAGGTGGATACAAAGACTGCAATATATGACATAGAAATACGTCATCGGAAAGGAACATCTCATGGAAACGCAGATGCTTTATCGAGAAGGCCCTGCATAGACAGTTGTCGCTATTGCTCCAGGGTGGAGAAAAATTATCATCTGAAACATCCTGTTGTCCACCAAGCTACATCATCGGCACATTCTCAAGATCTCTGGCTTGACAAATAAGTCCGGACGGACCAGTTAGTTGATAGCAACATTGAACCTATTGTGAAATTTATGGAAAAATACAGTGATAAGTCTAAATGGCAAGAAATATCATCATGCAGTCCGACAACGAAACAATACTGGGCTTTGTGAGATTCACTTTGCCTGAGAAATGGAGTCTTGTATCGTAAATGGGAGTTGGACAACAGCAAGATGCTTCGCTGGCAGTTAGTACTTCCTCGTTTGAGGATTCCGAAGGTTCTAGAAGAGCTGCATAATGGTTTAACTGGGGGGCCATTTTAACATAATGAAGACCTTGCAGAAAGTTTGCTAGCGCTTCTACTGGGCTAGGGCTCGAGACAATGTCAAGAGATGGTGTCAATCTTGTGATGCATGTGCTGCTCATAAAGGCCGAAGAAATGTAGCCATGCAAAATTACATTGTTATAATGTAAGAGTCTCTTTTGCAAGAATTGCCCTCAACATCCTGGGACCCCTTCTATGAACTCCAGATGGCAACAAGTACATCCTAGTTGTCATTGATTACTTCTCTACATGGCCCAAAGCATTTCCTATTCCCTATCAAGAAGCTACGAGTATAGCAGAGGTACTGGTTCAAGAATGGATTTCCAGGTATAGAACCCTTCTGCAACTTCATTCCGACAATGGAACGAACTTTATCACTGCAATTTTTAAAGCACTATGTCAATTTCTTGGAATTGACAAAACCCAGACTATGCCTTTACAACCACAATCCGACAGTATGCTGGAGAGGTTTAATCGCACTATTTTGAACAACCTCTCGCTCCCGGTGTCATGTTAGTAAAGTTTAACCGGGAGGTTGTGGTTTTGATTTCAATGAATCACTAAACACCACCTGTACATGCAGTGCATGTTACATCTGTGCCTCCGAGAGTCCACTCGACAACCATAAGCGATTTCCAAATGGTGCCAATGCTCCGAAGTCACCCTTCTGATGAGGATCCAAAATATGGCAGAAAACTCTGTGCAGGATGTATGTAGATGAAAACGACAAGTTCAGTGCTGTGAGCTGTCCTTCCTGGCAAACAAACCACCAAGACTCTGCCCCCTTTAACCCCTGCTCGCATATGACATTGGTTTCAGGTAAAACTGGAACTGGTAATAGAGTATAATATAGCAATAGATGTGGGTGTGCATTAAAAGTTTTTCGTAAGTGGGCCTATTATGTCAACCAGGTTCATCTAATAGTATAGCTGACCTTGTTACATGCTATTTAAATACCTTTTTGTATATTTCTTCAAAAATTAAAGAATCAAGAAATACATAAGAAACTGTCTTGAACTTAATCTTATTTCATATTTTCTTGTCAATTATCTCCGAAGACAGCTGGACTCATAATTTTGTTCTTAAAATTGTAAAATTTAGACATTATGTCAAGCTAGAAGGGTGAAATGAGACTTTTGTAATTGCAATTTGACACAAATGTAATTATAATCGAAAGTTTTAAGATTACATCAATCGTAATCTAATTGTAATCTGAAAATTTCTTTTTTATAGTAATCGTAATTGGGAAATTATACTTTTTCTAGTAATCATATTCTTGGTCTGAAAGTGAAAATTAATCGTAATCGATTACACATCTGCGTAATCAGCACAAAGTCTGGTCACAACCTAGATAGGTGAAGTGCACAATTGGTAGTCAAAAATAATAAACTTTGTAAAGTAATATCATAAAAGTTACTTGAACAGCCATATAGCTGTTTCAAACAAAAAGTTTTTGTTCGATAGTTATATTTATAAATTTGAGTACCTTAGTCCTCCGGAAATATATTTCCAACGCTCCTTCACGGGCATCTTCAGTCCAGTTCATTCCCCAGTGGGAATGGTGTTGTTGGATGTTTTTCCTCCTTCTGCCGTATGATGTCATTCCAGCTTTCGTCGATGTTTCCCTGCATCATATTGTTGATGCTGCCCTCTGTTATGATTATTTTACGTGACTTTCGGAGATATGTGTATGATTTGTTATTGAAGTTAGCTATTTTTTGGATCCCCTCAAAGTCTATTGTAATAGGTTTATTTAAAGTTAGGCAGGAAAGAGTGGTACATTGTTTGTTAAATTTAAATGGAATGACCATAATACGGCGGAAGAAGGAGGAAAAACAGGCAACAATGCCATTCCACTGGGGAATGAACAGGACTGAAGATGGCCGTGAAAGAGCGGCGGAAATATATTTCTGGAGGACTAAGGTGCTCAAATTTATAAATATAACTATGGAATTTCCTTTTAATCTTTTAAATTTTTTGTTCTTCGTGAGTGGCAATCAATGCTCTAGATGCAGCAATGCTCCAGAGAGAGGCTCTCCGCATAGCCGAAGATATTAGATTGAGGGAATTCAAAGCATCGGATATGTTTCTTTCTAGATGGAAGAAAAGACTTAATGTCACTATACGGATGGCGACCAACGAAAGCCAGAAGACGCCCGAGGAATTGAAAGAAAGATTTCATCTTTCCTGCAATCTGTGACTGTTCGCAGATATCGAGAAGACCTCACTCCTTATAATATTGGCAACATGGATCAAACGATGGTTCGGTTTCACTGCCCTCTGTCAAAAACAAATAACATAAGGGTTGAGTCGTCCATTCGAATCATGAACACAGGATGCACAAAGCGCAGTTTTACCATTGCTATATGTGCACGGGCTTCTGGCCACAAAATGCCAGCTTTTATGGTATTCATGGAGCCAAGTGGTAAAATCCCTACTAAAGTATATAATGCCTTGAGAATTCCAAAATACATAAAACTGACGGCCACTAAAAATAGTTGGAAGAATCCCGAAACCTTATCTTCTTGGATAAATAGAGTTTGGGGGCCAGACGAAGATGATGTTTCCCACCTGCTTGATTTTAGATAAAGCTCCAATTCACACTAAACAGGAGGTTTGCATGGCACTGAGGAATGTAAATATGGAGTTAATTATTATTCTGGGTGGATTAACAAGTATTCTTCAGCCAGCTGATGTATGCTGGAATAAGCCTTTTAAAGGTCAAATAATGACAAAATGGATAGAATACATGCAGCAAGGCTGAAGGTAATGAAAGGGAACTTAAAAAAGCCATCCAGGCAAGATCTCATAAATTGGGAGTCTTTTGCTTGGAGTCAAGTATCGGAAGAAGTAGTGGAAACATCATTTAAACGTTGCGGAATCTCAAATGCTTTAAATGGCTCTGAAAATGGTGAACACCACAAACAGTTAGCAGACGTGTTGGCCAATCAACTGCTAATTTAAATGAAGAAATGTTACAGCTTGTATTTGCTGATGAATCTTTTGATGGGTTTTCTTCAAGTGATGAAGATTAAAAGTGTATATATATTTTAGTGGAAGCGACCCACTTATAAAAAGTGTGCCAAAGTGGAAGCGACCCACTTATAAAAAGCATGCCAAAGTGGATGTAAACCACTACAAGAAACAGGAGTGGCATGAGGATGGGGTCCACATCCCGCACTCTGGATGACGATAGCATATCGCCAACAGACGCCTCCTTCATCTTAATATTTAATACACAGTGAGTACATAAGATTTCCATCTTTTCTTAACACAAAAATGCACACTTTAAAATTATATGGCTATTGACAAGCTTATAATACACATGTAGTACTTGCACTTTTCACATTTAATCTAATGTAAACATGCCCTCGACATTTTTTTAATGATTTTTCGTCGTTTTTTTTTCTTTTTTTTTTCTGTGTGAAGATGGGGTGCAGATTAACAAGATATTAAACTTAGTTTTTCTTTTAATCTTGTGTAAGTGCCCCCTCTTTTTTGTCATATTTTGGGGAAGAGTACAATTTTTTTGATAAATCCCGTGTAAGCAACCCCTCCGTTTTTTTTCTCGATTTTTTGCCGCATTTGAGGGGGGGGGGGCAGATTAATGGTATATTACGGTACTGTAAAGTCATTATTCAAGGATACTCCATCACTTTTATTTCTTTACATTCTACTATTTAACTAATTTTTCTACTGAATTAAGATGTCATCAGTTGAACTTAAAATTTCCTCGATGACAAAGATTAACTATTTTGTATGGTTTTCCTGTAAGACATATTTCAGAAAATTAATGGTTTTCTTAGGATCAGATTTTATAAAATGACCAGATTTCTGATTTTTTATATTTATTTACAATGTTGTGGGATTTCCTAATGTAAGGTTGCCTACCCTTGGCCATAGCTGGCAGCGCCCATTAATTTCAGCGAGGTGTGCTGGTAAACAAAATACATGCTTGGCCATGTGCACTTATAAAGTCTGTTCCTCTACTGGTTCCGCCTATATGCTTGTGCACGCTTAGTTATTCAACATATAAGATTTGAATCTTTGCAGCAATAGTGAAGCAGTGGTTTTATATTTTGTTTGACAAAATATGCAAATTCTCTTACTTTTCTACATGAATGTAGTTTATTGGCTGTCTAGATTTAAATAGAATCATTTCAACCTGTTGGTTCCTCAGTAATGAATTATTTCAAGGAAAAAAGCAACACTACTGAGAAATGAATGAATATGTTACAATAGCACAGCAATGCTTAACTGAACTTGACATAGTTACCAATGTTTTGAGAAGGAAGGAAACAACTGAACATTCCTTGATCACATAGGATTTTATGAACGATTCCTTTCCCTCCTCCCTTGCTTCCATGGGAAATACTACTAAAATTTATTTCATGGTGATTTGCACACATCAATGACTTGTGAAGTACTACTCTGAGGAAGTTTTTGGGGACTTTTTAGGGCTCTGATTTTTAAAAATGAAATTGAAGGACTGTGGAAATTCTGTATAATGTATTAAAAAAAAAAGTGCCAATTGCAATAATTTATTTATCATGACATTCACACAATGCCCAAATGGGAAAAAAATCCTTTAAAGGAACTATACCAGGAAAAAAAATTACTACACCATATATAGATATAAATTAAAAAACAAAGCATATGTTTTAAGCAGGATTTGAAAGTTGCATTAAAGAATGAACAACACCAGCTCTTTCATTACTGACACTACATTTATGTTTATTATGGACCAAACTAAAAATCAGTACTTACATTTACAATTGATCTATAAAGTATTGCAATAATCCTCCATATAGTAAAAATGAACATAACTATTATCCAGGGTCTAAATTTAACTTCTAACTCCTGAAAAATTAAAATAATGGTCAGCAAATCATAAAAGCAATGTACTTGGTAGATATAAAATAACTTTCCAAGTTTTAAGATTATCGGGGGGAAAAACTAATGAACAGAAATGTGAATCATAATCTCATGTATATGCTATTATAAATAGAGGGGGGGGGGGGGAATTGTATAAAAATCAAGGTTAAGATTTCAGAACTGCTAAAAGAAAAATATATAAATAAATAGCAATAATAACCCATCAGTCAATGAGAGAACAATAACTTGAATTTAGAATGAGCAGTGGAGATTTTTCATCAAAATTTGAACAAATACATAAGTAACCAGTATGATGAGTCTGCTCAGTGGTCAACAGTGACACATTAGAACTTGGGAAAATATCAGAAAGAAACTGATAAAGTATAGGTAATTGGAGAAAACATAATTTTAAAGTCTGGTATAGATACAATGCATATATTTTAAAAGCCAATATGAACAAATAAAAAATGTTAATTAAAAAGCTGATTTAGCTAGTATGGATATTTTCTAATATACTTAATCACATAGTTAATTGATGTTAAGAGTGAAGAGGAATATGGTTTACTTTAACCCAGTGAAAATTTTACAAAGTTCATGTACTTTTGATTTAAAAAAGAATAATCATAACCAGATGGCTCCTCATTTATGGATTACATCCATAAGTAGTAGTAGTGAGAATGCAGAAAATTTACTTAGTGATGATTTTAAAAATCAAGGGACTTCAAAGAGCATATGAAAGTCTACCCTTGCCTGTGATGCCAAAACTGTTTGGGCAACACAAATGAGCCAATTTCGGAATGCCAGACCCAGTGACAGTATGTGGATTACACAAATGGAGGTTCACAAAATAAATTTCGAAAATTAAAAATACCGATATGACATAACTTACAAGTTAAAATATATACTTGTGCTTTCAGCAGTTAAAGGAAAACAATGCATGTAACTAAAAGAAAGCAAGTATTTGCTAGTCTTCTATTTCGTAAACTGGATAAGTTTTAGAGAAGGTGTTGGCTTGAGTAATTTTACTTAAATTTTTCTCTCGAAAGATAATACTGAAAAATGTAATTGCTTTAGCTCTGAAACCCTTGTTTTACTACGTGCCATCTTCAGAGGTGCCAAGTTTCAGTAAGCTCTATCAGTAATCAAACGGTCAAGCAACTCTTAAGCGCATGCACACTTTTTCAGGCTTTGCGTGTGTGTGTTGGGGGGGGGGGGGGTTAAAACATTAAAACAAAATTTATAAGTAACAGACTTTTATTTAAAATGTATTACCTTCAAATTTCATGCATGTCTAATCTGTTTGATGAATGCTCATGCATTTTTCCTTTAAAATTTAGTCTAACTAAAAATGTACAAATGCAAATTTGCATTCATACAGTTATAAAATGCGGAGAACTATGACATTTTTGGCACAAAACTTTATTAACTATAGCAAGTAGAATATGAAAAATTAAAAAAAAGAACTTAATTTGAAAACACTTGAATTCAACTACAGTAAAACTCGCTTAAGACGCTCTTCAACAGACCAACTTGAAAGAGCGTTTTAAACGGGAAAGCGTCAAGGTGAATTGGGAAAGAACAAAATCTAAGTGCTTAGAAAAAATACGTATGTATTGCTCTTCACTTAGAAATTACATAAGATACTTATTATACTGCATAGATAATATTGTACAAATGAGAAATATAATGCGCACCGAACTTCACATTTCTGATGTGCTGGGGAAAAAAGCATCTATTTTTTTTTAAGATTCTCGTATGTTTAGCAAATAAATTATCAATTTTGTTGACGTAGGTCAACATTTCCTCTGTATGTCCCAAAGAGGACAGTACTTTCTGCAGCTCACTTACATAATACAAGCCAGCATGGGCGCCGGCAGCATAGGGCAAGGGGGGCAATGCCCCCCTGGATTTTTGTATGCAGTGTTTTCCCTTGCTTTTTTGCTCTTTCCAACATGGTAACCATACGTTGAAGTAGTCTTTGCCCCCCCCTGGAGTAGTCTTTGCCCCCCCCCTGGAGTAGTCTTTGCCCCCCCTGGGAAATATTCTGCCAGTAAGCCAGTAGTAGCTGTCGGTTCTGTTTCTTCGTCCTCCTCTTGTTCTTTCGCAATCCCTTCAGTCGTGTCATCTGCGATTATTTCTTCCAAAGTCCGAATACTGCAGGTCACGAGGTGATCGTCCACAGTTGTATAATCAGGGAAATTCTCCAATGATTGAAAGTCTTCATCTTTTGGAAGTGAAGTGTCAGCCTGAATTGAATTGTCCCACACATCAAACGCAACTTCCCGAAAACAGTTTTTGATTATATCTGGTTTAATTTCGTCCCAAGCTGCACTGATGTAATTTATGGAACTGATTTTACTTTTTACACCCCCTTCAGAAGTGGAGTGAATTTTGATGAATTGGATTTTTAGCTCTGCGAGACGTTCACGGTCAAGGGAGAGAAAACTCGGACTATGCCGTATTCAGGGATGTTAACTCCAACATTCGATTTGGGAGCAGAAAAAATTTCATTTGGGAGCACCTCGGGAGCAGAAAAATTCCATTTGGGAGCACCTTGGGAGCACAAAAAATTTAGCTTCCGCGAGGAAAACTAAGATTTGGGATCAGAATTAACATGATTTTGGAGCATAAAATTGAAGATTTCTACTGTGTTGACTCTAGAAAAAAGGGCCGCCTGGGGGTAAATTTCAAAAAGGGCACTTTGGGGTTCC
The DNA here is from genome assembly GCA_038373885.1 of Cheiracanthium punctorium. NCBI lineage: Eukaryota > Metazoa > Arthropoda > Arachnida > Araneae > Cheiracanthiidae > Cheiracanthium > Cheiracanthium punctorium. The sequence continues at coordinate 150,420 of JAWZYV010012100.1, forward strand.
ATGAGAATGTACAGGTAGATAACATATCTAGAAACTGGTTTGAAACTATCTGATCCTCGAAAATATAACATGTAGAGTTGTAATATGTGTTCTGACTTACAATGCATAGTGAGATTTTTACCCAGTTTGTCTTTAGCCCCACCCCTTCCTTTGGAGACAATAAGTGTAACCGAAATAGGAAAAATAATTTGTTGATAATATTTTGCTCTAAACATGAGATTAATATGTGAATTAAATCTGTACATAACTAGAAGTTTTTGATTTTAAAAAAAGAAGTTTTAATCTAAGTAATTTTGCATTTTCTGCTTAATTTTTTTTCTCAAAATTACGTGATGTAGATGTTTATTATTTATAAGAATACTACATTTACCTGTATTGAAGAAGGTTTCAGAAATTTTTAGCCAGACTTGATTTGTTAGGCAGAGGGACTGTTAATTTCTGTTCCTCAATTTTATCACACTATCACTACTGGACCACAATTACTGGATCACATTCATATATGATATTTCCCCTATATTGGTACAAACTTTTATACAGAAAAGGACTGTCAGTGTAAGTGGATTAGGATAGATGTGTTTAGCATGTAATAAAAATAATAAAATTTCTGCAGTGCAGGCTGTATAAAATTTAATAATATAAATCATAATTTTATTTAAATTCCTTTGTTCGCAATAATTATTGAATGATTACCAAGTAAAGATTTTTAAAGTTACTGAATATATACCTTTATTACTATTAGACATTGTTTGGAATTGCCTCAAACAATTCAACTCATCCATCAATTGATAACTATAGAAATTGGGAAAATTGAATTCAGAACACAGAAGATTGCTAGAATAAATGACATAGTCATGCAAATTTTGTATTACATCTGATGGTTGGAATGTACAACACCATATCAAATCACTTAAATATATTTGTTCTTCCTCTTTCACGTCTAATGTAATGTTTGGTCATTCATGAAAAGTGAATATAAGATTTTTAAAAAGCACCCCATTCTTTATAAAATAAATAAAAATAATTACTACATGTAAGTCTTTTAGCAGGTATAAAATAAATATTTTTTTAACTCACAGAATTGTCCAAAGGTATGGAATACAGTTTAACATATTTTAAATAATTTATTTTTCATAAAGCTTTATTTTTAATTTTTTGTAACATACTTAAAAAGGTCTCCTTAAAAATTTTCTTTCTTAAACCTTGCTTTAATCTTTTGAAAATGAAAAAAAAAGCATTAATATTTTATTTTAACTATCAAATTTTTTTAAGGCTTAAAATAATAAAAATAATTAACATCCTTTTGCCAGAAGTACTCAAACAAATTATATATTAAAAAACCTTCCAGAATTATTTCGATTTTTTTTTCTTTTAGTTTTTAAAAACTGAAAATAAGCTTAAATTGATGAGTTTGTTTTATGAATAACCTAGCTGTTAACTTATGACACAGTCTGTCTTAAGACATCCTTTCCCAGAACTAGTTATCTTTTGCTTTTAATATTTTTTTTTCATTCATTAAAGTATTGAGAATTTAAAAAAAAAAAAAAAACAGAAAATATATAATATGAATATTTAGAATACCAAATCTTGTCAATAGTCGGATTTACTAAATTCTGCAGTTACTCTAATTTATATAATTAAAACTGTGGGAAAGATCCGATTTCATAGACGGTTATCGTGAAAGGGCTGCTTTCAATCGAACCTATTTTTATGATGGAGTTATTGTACTCAATCATATTTCTGTGAAGGAGCCGTTTTAATTAACGTATTTTCGTGATGGGCCGCACGTGGTATGTAAGAAATAAAAAGTGGTGATTGCTGACTAATAAAAATTTAAAAGAAGGAGGGCGCATAAAGAAGAGAAATAGGGCAGCCGGCCACTAAAAAGACGATAAAAGGGCCGCCGGGCGCTGCGCCCTGCAAAATCAATCTAGAGTCAACACTTACAATAAATGCAGATAAGAAAAGCAAAGTTTGCAAGCGTGGCAAAAAATTAACAAAGAGTCAAAATGACGTATTCGGCACAGCTCAGCGCAAAAATCGGCTAAAAGCGCAGTTCGGCGCAAGATTTGCGTTTTGGAGCAGCTCGGCGCAATCGGCGCAGAATTAACATCCCTGCGTATTGCAATCTTTCTATATTCCCGAGTAAAGATGGGCATAAAACCTGACAGCAGCTTGGGAGAGATAGGTAAGAGTTAAGGAGAGGGGTGTTGGATGAATGGATACTTATCAAGGAGTATTAAAGCGTTAGGTTACCTTGACTAACCTCAGGGGGATTGCAATACCTTTCAAAAAGGAAAAAAAAAAGCTTCATCAGAAATACGATAACAGCGTCTTAACCGATGACACAAAGCCGAACAAAAGTGTCTTATCAGGTGGATTTTACATTGATGAGTATAGGAAATGTCCAGGGACTGGCGGAAAAAAGCGTTTTAAGCGGGAAAGCGTCTTAAGCGAGTTTTACTGTACTTTCATTTTTTAAGTCAATCTTTTAAATACTTTACAAATTTTCTACATTCATGTCCAATACATCATTTGATTCTGCAGTCTACTCAGGTATCAGATTGGCAAAAAAAGCAAAAAACTGAAATCACACAAGAGCGAAAAAATTGTACGTATGGCACTTACATATAATGTATGTGAAAGAAGTTTTAAGAAGAAAACTTCAAAACACATGCTACAAGATAAAAATATTACACAGTTTAATTAATAACTATTATGAGGAATCCACAGAAAAAGCAGTATTTTCAGAGAAAAAATACAAAATAAATGAATTCCTCTTAATTAACAAAACACTGAAAACAGCTAAAAAACTGAAGAATCTCATCTCTCTCCACTGCTCTGCTTTTCCCAGGGATGAGATTGCCAAAAAAGAAAAAATCCTACAAGAGCCAAAATAATAATAATAATAATAAACACATGATATTTGTATTTTTATATAATGTATGTGAAAAAAGTTAAGCATCAGAACACATGCGAAGATAAAAATATTACAGGTAATTAATAATTACTAATGTCAAGAATTCTCAGAAAAAAAAGACAAAAAAATGAATTTCTCTTAATTCACAAAACCTGAAAGCAGCTAAAAAGCGGAAAAATATCATCCCTGTTTTCCTTTACGAATTGCTGATGATGTTGCTTCTTTGGCAGCTGTAATTTGTTGATCAGAAAATTTGTTTTCATAGCACGCAGTACCTGAATTCAAATTTTTCTGCTTTTCTATAAGCAAAGATGTCAGGGTCTCTGTTCCCAGGGTTGGTCGAAAATAGGTTTGATTCTTTCGAACTAAACTGAAGACCCTTTCAGTAGCAGCATTACTAACTGGAACAAGCAATAATGCCAAAACCAACTTTGATAAGTCTGCATATTTTTTTAGCCCACTAGCATCACACATTTGGGATATTTTAAACCATATTTTATCTGCAAATTCATTTTCGTAATTAATGTCAAATGTTTCAAATTGATACTTAAAATACTGGGAAATTGTGAAATTAGATATTCTGGCGAAGAAAAAGACATTTTTTTTTCTCATTAAAACATGAGCAATTACTGCATGTTTCACAAATGGATCATCCAGTAGAAGATTCTTTTTTATATAATTTGTATGCATTTTCTACATAGAATTGTTCCATTTTTATAAAATTTCTTTATTTGATTGTCATCAAGATTTTTCAAATAAGCCCTAGTATCTCCACCAATCACAATATCACTGTCGCTTTTCAGGTTCCTTTTAGTATAGTCAAGGTTTATTAATTCATCACAGCAATTATCAACTGCAGAAGGTTTAACAAACCTTACTATTTCATAGAACAAATCATACACTTGTTTATGTAGTTTGTGAATCATCAGTTTTTCTGTTTGAAGACAAACATTGGCAGATTCAAACAAAGGCAAGGTATTTTTTAGAAACAAAAGATAAACCTTTGTCACAGGGTTTTCAACAGCTGATTTTTTTTTGGTCCAAGGACTTGGAATTGTCCAAGTTTTCTTCACAGAAAAACATCTTAAGTGCATTCTACTGCTCTAGAACACTATTTCTGTACCCTAGTACCAAACGAACGTAAGTCCATATATTACAGTTTTCAGGTTAAAGAGTTGATTCTAAACGAAATACCTATGAATGGGTTAAGTATATACTGTTAATAATGTCAATTAAGTAAGTTAATAATGTCAATAATTTTTTGCTGTCAAAAATTATTAGCTCTGCAACCAGACCTAGAGTTCATTTCTTTACAGTTTTGGTGCCCTCCAGAAAAGTTAGTCAGCGTGATTTACGTTAGTGTGGTTCTGAGGTACAGATTTATACTATCTACAAAGATAACCATCTGGTTGAAATTTATTTCAAAATTTTTTGTGGTTTAACTCCAAAAACATTTTGGCATAGTTTGAAACTGTGCTGCCTTTTGGAGCTTTTTTGTAGGAAGTAATATACATCAACTAAAAATTGGTCCGCGTTTATTTCATCAAAAGCTCCACATCCTTTTTTTTTGCTGCTAGGTACAGGAGATGGCAGGCACAACACTGAAATTTAATGTTGGTTGTTCTTTTCTTATTAAAAAAATCACCCTTAAATTGGTCACTCATTGACTTTGCATTATCAGATGAAAATGCAACACAGCTCTGCCAAGGTATACTCAGTTTCTTGAAATAATCATTTATCACATTGAAAATACCTTCATCAGTATTATCTGTACATTCCAGTAAAGAAACAATCAGTGTCGTAATTCTACCTTTGTCCTCATTAAAGTAGGAAACAACAATAGGGTAGATCTTGATATCATAACTGTCCATGCTACCATCAGTTGCAAGTGAAAATGGGTTACATTTTAAATTTTCAGATATCAATTTGCGTTGAAGCAGCTAAACTTTTTAGCACAGCACTTGTTTTCATGCATCCACATGCATATTTCAATGCTATTTTCGAATCTGGAAACATCTTTCTAGAAAGGTTACCAGCATGGTCTGCACATGACAATGGAAGATTATGCTCCATTAAAAACGAGGCAAACAAAAGTTCTGCTTTTGTAACAGCTTTTTCACCATCAGAGGTTTTGATAAATGAGGTCAGATCATTATTTGATGATCTTGATTTTACAGTATCTTTGTGTAACTTTTTCTATATGTCTGCAGCAGTCATCCCGCCTGGCGTGTGCCACAGAAAAATCCCTTGAACATAGTGTACGGAAGGTATGCTCAGTCGATTTATTTGATGGAATAATGCAGGACCATTCTTCAGTGTAAGATCTCCGGTAGTTTTGAAGTGCCACTAACCTCCTTTTTGTGGCAGAATTTAGAGGAGTTTCTTCCTTATCCAAACTTGCATTGTGATTACACTTAAGAAATTTTTCCATATTTAAAATTATGCAAAATTTCCATAATTGTTAACGAGAACGCTACAACATGAGAGTTACATGTACGAACAGAACAATTTGACAATATATTACACGCTGCATAGATACGCAGAGAGCTGTACTAGTGCTGCGGGAAGCTCTTTTTTCCAAATATTGACTCATCATGTACAAACACCCCAGCTTTGACCAAGGAGTATGGAACAAGGTTGTTCAACACTTCTTGGTTTTGAGTCATATCATGAACATCGTCTGTGAGTCATGCTTAGTTTCCTTCTACTTCAAACTGGCTTATTGTGATATGTAGATAACAATGGCCTCGTTTGAGCTCTATGCTTCGTACATGATGACAAAAGCGATTTTAAGTCACAGTGTTTTGTGTCTCGGACTAAAGCAAGTATATAGATCGTATATACAAGTTTCGGCTCTGACATGTTTAGGTATTTGCAATGGATTTCTTGTGCATTTATTACAGTAAAGGTTGAAATTTTCTTTCAGAGTGATGTTTTGAGCTTCATCTTTTAAAATACGAAATTACTTTACCAAAAAAAAAAAACTTCGAAAAACTTCAATCTGTAATTTTAACTTTCTATCCGAAAGACTCTAATTTGCACCTGGTATCTGTAATTATTACGGACAAATTGTAGTACTTGGCACCTCTGCATCTTAACCCTCTCGTCACCGAATTATGAAAAATCGAAGAAACAAAATCTGTCTAGCATTTAATGCATCTGAAATAGTATTATAAATCATGCAAAAATATTTTTTTCTAATGTCGATTAATATTAGATTTTTCTAATATTAATTTCTGCATTTTCGAAGCATTTTGTTATGCTAAAATTAATTTTAAAGGATGCACATATTAGGTAAAGGTTGAGGAATAAGAAAAAAAACTATACTTACCTTAAAAAGAAAAAAAAAATTGTAAAAAAGCAGCGTAAATATTTTCTTAATTTTTCTCCTGAAACAATGGAGCGAAAACTGTAAAAAATGATCTAAATTCACTAGTACTGCAATCTAGGCACGATTTATGCATCTAGTTAAGAGCCTCATATACTTTCTACATGCATGAAAAGTAGGATATTGATATCACTGAATGATATTGATATGATATCACTGAAAGAAAAAAATACTAAATTCAATTGTTTTCTCTCTAAATATTGCATCGGATGTATTTTCCCCTCGTCGATCATGCTTGGCTGATAGCAATTTTGAGATCCAGCTCTCATTAAAACTTGAATAACCATTTTTTTGAATAAATTTATGTGGTTTTTATTTTGTACTAGAGGCATGACAGTCTTACATGAATATGTTGAAATCTGCTTTCTTTTTTCAAAATTTTAAAGTGTCTATTATATTTAAATTATTAGGTTTTTTGTGTAATAATTTTCAGAATTTAATAAGAAAATATGAGAATTTCTATTAATAATTAATAGTTTGTAAAATCCTTAGAGACTTATGTCTCTCTTAGCCTTAAAATAACAATATAGTTCTATAAAATTCTTTTATGCCTGAAACAAAGAAAAATTTGTGTTGATGATTATAACTTTTAAAATTTCTTTAACATATATAGAGCATTTTTTTAATATAATCTTTTAAATAGATATATCATGAATTTAATTAATAATTGTTTTCATTATTTTATGATATGCATATCATATATGATGTTTTCAATTAAAATATACAATGTTACATGGTTCACAGGGGTCATTCGTCATAAATCACTAATTTGGTAAGTCATGAAAAAGGGCCTTTATAGTCATTAATTTTGATTTGTGCTCAAGAAGCTAGAATGTTTGTACAACATGAAAGGGCTCTCAAAACGGGCCTTTTTTCCCCCCGTTCAGATTTCCAATTGTTTTTATTTTTTTTTAATTTTTTGGTTCTCATGATTTTTCTCATGCTTTCACAGCTCACTTTCCTAATTTATTTTTATCATATAGGTATTGAAACTTAATTAGTTTCAGCAATACTTTAATAATTAGCAGTAGTTGTCAGTAGCATATATATAGCCTTCCATTTGGGGGGGGGGAGGGGGACGATTTAGTATTTTAAACTTTATTGTTCTAAAGTTAAAAGAAATGTTTCAAAATAGCTCCTTTTTAATAATTGCTTTACATTCGGGGCACGCCGACCTCCTGAAACACCCGCTGGCAGTTGTTTATTAGAGCAATAGTTTTTCTAATTAATTAAGATATCAATAGTTTTCTCTAATTAGGATATAAATATCCTTAAATATGAATGTAATGCAAACTGAATCTGTTAGCAAAATTTGTCTCCTAAAAGTAGCGAAAAAGTAGCGAAGTAGCGACTACATTTCAAAAGTAGTGTAGCTAACTATATTTGTCAAAAAGTAGTTGTAGTTAACTACATTTTTCGAAAAGTAGCTGTAGTTGTAGTTCGCTACAAAAAAAAAGTAGTTTTTCCCACCACTGGCCACAACTAGGGTTTACACAGCACTTCGTGCAGACATTTTATTAAGACGTTGATGGGCGCCCATAAGTGGAGGCAAGGGAGGACACTCCCCCCCCCCCCCCCTTACAGCTTTAGCATATTGTCTTATCATGTAAATAAAATTGCATCACAAAGCAAAATCAGAACTAAAATTGTTGCAAATTCAAAATTTGCCCCCCCCCCCTGTAAATTTTTTTTCTAACCCACCATAGAAAATTTTCTGTGGGCGTCCATGAAGGCATCCCCTTTTACAATAGAACTATAACTGATTTTGGCACCCACAGGGTACTCACCATAGCACAGCCACAGAAATAGTTGCTTTAGTAGCCTTCAGGGTACAAAATGGTAGCCTGATAGTAGCCTTCAGGTTACAAAATAGTAGCCTTTATGATAAAAATAGTATCCTTTTTAACAATCTAAACAGACTGAAATCTTCTAAATATTTCTTCATTCAAGTTTGAAAAATGATAAATACACATTTTTGTTTTCAGAAAGACGTTTATACATCATTTCTGAAGATTAAATTCATTATATATAACTCCATAGCAGGTGATGATAGTTGAAAACAAAAGTGTTTTCAAATTCCTTATAACGGGTGCATTTATCGCTAATTTGTTCACTTTAGTTTTCAACTAATTCTCTTTGGGAGCGTTGAAACTTGTGCATATCTCCTAGAGACCCACGACTGCAAAGTTCGCCAAAGTGCGGTGAATTTTTAGGTTTAGTTCAGTTTCCTCAGATGCAGAAGTTCATAGAACATAACATTATGAAGTAGACAGTTTTCAATGTCTTTCCAAGTATTTTTAGTAAAACATGAAATACAAAACACAGTAGACTCTCAAAACTACATACGCCCCCATAATCTTTAAACATGCAGATTATATAATTTTAGATCACGGAATTGTTAACATAACTTTTTATTGAATTATATGTGAATAAATAAATAAATAAATAAATAAATACTAAAAATAAAAAGCTATGAACCTTTTTAAAAATAAAAAATAAAATTCTTTTTACAAATTGGGGGGGGGGGGAAATACGCAGTTTAAAAACAAGCAGCAGGTGTATTAATTTTGATTTAGCATACATTACTACTAATAAATGTTACTAAAATTAAGTTTGCACTTTGTTGGATATAAATTGATTAACTAGAACGCAAGATAGGAACGTTTAATATTCACATAGGATAGCATTAGAATTGGGGGTTCTTTATAATATTGGCGATATCGCTTGGCTGGCTTAAGTTTTGGGGGCTTATTTTTTGCATTAATTTTGTTGCCAATCAAAATTGCCAAGACTGGCGACATCTGACATACTTTTTTTTTTTAACACAAAAGAAAAGAACCTCCAATGTTACTTCCCTGCTTAGCATTACACAAATGATGCAAGGAAAATGATAGAGAATTTACTAGACAGATTTTGCCGGAACTTTAGAGAAAACTCCCCAAAAAGTATAAATACGTGAGTAGGTCATACCACTGTTTCAGTCTAGAATTGGCTTTTCTATCAAACGCTAGCTATTAAGAAGATAATGCTTTTGATAACTTTGATGCCAGGTTCACCGTTGTTTTGCCAAGCTGTATTTTAAAATTTGTTTATGAATTCAGTATCGTTGTATGCTGTGGAGGAGTCAAGGGCTCAGCTCGAGTATTCTGATATTTTAGCAAATGGAACAATTTTATTTACTGTAAAGAAATTGCAGTATTTGTGGAAGTTTCTCCGATTGATGACTAGTTATATAGAATTACTGCTTGTAAATTCCTGTAAATTGTGCTTTGAAGATTGTTTGAAAAGTTTCTATAAACAGTTATGTTTGTGTTTCGTCCTGACATCTCAACTGGCTACTGAAACTATCTACAAACCTCAGACTTTAAAGCATACAACAAAGTGAATAATATACCACTGTGTCGTTTCAATAGTTGGCTGCATTATGTTTTTGGAATTTTGAAGTTTTGTCAATTTTTTTATTATGAAAACACATTTTTTACTGTAGTGAACTACAATGGAATGACGCAGGCGGTATGAATCTAGCTTATCTGTTCTTGCCAGATATTTCTAAAAATTTAAGGGTGGACATTGTTGCGCTACGCTCAGTGCTTATCATATTGTTAATAGTGTGGTTACATGCCCTAAGCTGAAATGTTCTAGGTGAAAAACAGAAATTGCATTGTTACTCCTAGAATAGTTGCCAGTTTCCTCAAAATAGTTGCTTTTTAGCTGTTTTTACATGTAAATAGGCACTATAGTCACCTATTCTCAATTATAGTAGCAAATAGTCTCCTTTTAGTAGCCAGTAGGTACCCTGCACCCACTTACTGAGGTGCCAGGGGCAAGTGGTCCATTTGCAACCCCCTAGTCGTGGCCTTGCTAAAAATAAGCATCCTGAAGACAGATAAAGTATGATTTTCCTTCAGTCATAAGAAAACTGGTTTTTGTCTGAGATCAGTGTTGTAGCCAGGGAGAAGGGAGATACAGGGGTCACAACCCCTCCCTCCCCCATGAGGAATTTTTGCCATACAAAATGTATATTCTTCCCTCCCTTATCACACGCACATATACATACTTGTGAGTTGCAGTAGTCAACCCCCCCCTACATGATGAAAAATTCCTGGCAATGCCACTGTCCGAGATTTATTGAGAAAACATACACACACACACACACACACACACACACGACTTTGCATACTACTGATGAATGATTAAGACAATTATATATACATATAAATAGATATATATAGGTAAGTTTTTTTTTTTTAAACGTTTGTCCAATTTGCCATTTTATGGAGTACAAACTTAAGTTTCTCGGGGATGGGGGGGGGGAGGGGAGGGGAAATTGCCCCTATTGCCCCCTCGCTGGATCTGCCACTATTTCACAGAATAATTTCTGAGCCGTGATATACTTAAGACTCTTAAAAGTGTGTTGCTTTTACAGGCTAATATTTTTTACAGATGCATACTTCTAAGAAAATATTTTCAATTTGTTTGTATCTTACGTACTTTTTACTACGGCCCAGTGGTGTAGCCAAGGGGGGGGAGGGGTGTTGGGGGGGGGGGGGTCATAACCCTCTCCCCATGAAGAATTTTTTTCCATACAAAATGCATATTTTTCACTCCCTTATTCCACACACGTATACATATATGAGTTGCAGTAGTCGTAACCCCCCCCATGAAAATTTTCTGGCTACGCCACTGTGACAGCCAATACCTTTAATGGCAAAAAGCTTTTGTTTAAACAGCATTAAAGATATATAAAATATCACACAATGAAAATGTACTTAAATCAGACAAATCAGCAAATGCTTGATACGTATAATCTCCATAATCTTAGTCTGATGAAAGTTATGATTGCAACCTTCTGCCCCAGTCCTGTCCATCAAGAAAACCACAGAATTCCTTGATAAATGGAGGAAGACTCTCCACTTAATCCGCACAATCAGTGGGTGAGCTGTACCATGTAATTTCTTGACATTTGAATAGAGGGGATGACACTAGCTAAGCAGGAAAACCAGCATCTTTATAACTGAATAGCAAGCCGATTTCTGAAAGTTTTAAGGGAGCTGAAGCTTCAGTGAAAATGTTAAGAAAAGGTTTTCTTTTTAAGGCGGTGAAGAGGTTAAAAAGATAGAGAAATCAGAATTTCTCACAAAAATTATTTTAAATTTTAACAAAAAAAAAAAAAAAAAAAAAAACTCTCCTCTACACCATTCTCCCCTTATATACAATCCTGCATAAATGTATACAACATTCATTAAAATCCCCTTTTATGTTCAATGTTTCCATAATTTAAAAAACACCTTTAACATGTAATAAAAATATTTTAAAATAAATTTATAGGTATATAAAAAAGTATTTATAAGATTAAAAAGAAAAAAGACTGCATAGAGAATCCCACTATATAGCTGCAGATTAGTTGATTTTTCATCTGTTTGTTTAGACAGTTTACTTTCTGATGACATAATTTTAAGCAATGATGAACAGCAAAATATGGTCACAGCTGCTAGAGCATAATTAATACCCCAGAAGCAGAATTATATTCAGTGTTCTTCAACATAACTTCGAACAGTTGCAAGTATTCTGCAGGCATTTTGTCCAAGTCTGACAAACCACGGTAAAATACAAATTAGGTAAAAACAATTTGCAAAAAGTGGAGAGAGGAGGCATAGCATAAAGGGCACGTCGCTTTAATTACTCTGCAGAACATATCATTTTACATATTCTTTCTTTTAAAAGATGAAATGTTTAGCAATTGTGATTGTGATTGTTCTGCGACGTACGTCGCACATTTACCCACTTTCTGCTTCCAGGATTAATACGAATTCAAGTTTAATCAAAGGGAAACCAAAAGTTTTTATGAGCCTGCATATTGAATTACAGATACTTCCTAATAAGTGGAAAATTATACTGTCAAAACCAGTGCTTTCCTTAAAATAGGTTCCATGCCCCTCAAGAAGGCAAATGGATTGTTAAGGGAGCAATTTGAAATTGAGCTACATCCAGAAGAAGTTTCATTTAAGCTTAATTCAGAGAATAATTATTAAAAATTATGAATAGGCAATATAAGTCATAAGAATTTTAGACAACCTTAAGTTGGGCATAGTGAAAAAAAATGTTTATATAATAATGATCTATGACACAAAAACTACCATCAGTTAATTTCATGAAAATCTATATTATGTATTAAAAAGTAACTTACTTTCTTTAGAGCTCTCATTAAAATTGTAGATGTTGCAAGAAGAGAGACAGCAAGAACAAATGAAATGGCAGAGCATAATATTAGCAGATTTCTAACTATAGAGGAATAAAAAAAAAATTCATAAAGTAAAACGTAAGAAGTAATTTAGTAAAAGTAGACATACACTGGGATGTTAACTCCAACATTCGATTTGGGAGCACCCCGGGAGCAGAAAAAATTTCATTTGGGAGCACCTCGGGAGCAGAAAAATTTCATTTGGGTGCAGAAATATTCTATTTGGGAGCAGAAAAATTTCATTTGGGAGCATCTTGGGAGCACAAAAATTTTAGCTTCCGCGAGGAAAACTAAGATTTGGGATCAGAATTAACATGATTTTGGAGCATAAAATTGAAGATTTCACTGTGTTGACTCTAAGAAAAAGGGCCGCCTGGGGGGAAATTTCAAAAAGGGCACTTTCGGGTTCCACGAGAATGTACAGGTAGATAACATATCTAGAAACTGGTTTAAACTATCTGATCCCCGAAAATTTAACATGTAGAGCTGTAATATGTGTTCTGACTTACAATGCATAGTTAGATTTTTTCCAGTTTGTCTTTAGTCCCCCCCCCCCCCTCTTTTGGAGAAAATATCATGTAGAAGTAAGTGTAAACGAAATAGGAAAAATGATTTGTTGATAATATTTTGCTCTAAACATGACATAAATATGTGAATTAAATCTGTACATAACTAGAAGTTTTTGATTAAAAAAAAGAAGTTTTAATCTAAGTAATTTTGAATTTTCTGCTTATTTTTTTTTTCTCAGAATTACCTGATGTAGATGTTTATTATTTATAAGAATAGTACATTTATTGAAGAAGGTTTCAGAAATTTTTAGGCAGACATGATTTGTTAGGCAGTAGGAGAAGGCAGAGGGACTTAATTTTTGTTCCTCAATTTTATCACACTATCACTACTGGATCACATTCATATATGATATTTCGCCTATATTGGTACAAACTTTTAAACAGAAAAAGGACTGTCAATGTAAGTGGATTAGGATAGATGTGTTTAGCATGTAATAAAAATACTAAAATTTCTGCAGTGCAGAATGTATAAAATTTAATAATATAAATCATAATTTTATTTAAATTCTTTTGTTCGCAATAATTATTGAATGATTACCAAAGTAAAGATTTTTAAAGTTACTGAATATATGCCTTTATTACTATTAGACATTATTTGGAATTACATCAAACAATTCAACTCATCCATCAATTGATAACTATAGAAATTGGGAAAATTGAATTCAGAACACATAAGATTACTAGAATAAATGACATAGTCATGCAAATTTTGTATTACATCCAATGGTTGGAATGTACAATACCATATCAAATCACTGAAATATATTTGTTCTTCCTCTTTCACTTCTAATTTATTGTTTGCTCATTCATGAAAAGTGAATATAAGATTTTTAAAAAGCACTATTCTTTAAAATAAATAAAAATAATTACTACGTGTAAGTTTTTTAGCAGGTATAAACATAGCAAAAAGTCGGAAAAAACACTCAAAATACTGGTGTTAAACAATAAAGTAAATAAAAAACTTGTGTGTTTTTTACAAAGTTTTTTATTTACTTTATAGCAAAACGTCGTTCTGCTATGGCATACTTTCTGTATCATCCTTAATTATGTATGGTTAGTAAATAGCTGTTATACATTAAGAATAATATGTACAAAGAAAGCCGATTAAAAAGAGGAAATCGTTTAGGGGGAAATTTAAAAAAAAAAAACTTGCTAGAGCGCGCAAAACTATTAAAAACATAAAGAGCTATAACTATATACAGCTGGCAACGAACTCTGGAATAATGATTGTTTGATAATTCGCAACTACTTATTTATCAAACGTAGCTACCGATATTTGAGGATTGACAGATGGAATCGCAAAATTTTAGATAACTTAAAAAAAATTTGATTTTCCCAACAGTATTTTCTTCCCCCAACTCCTAAATGAAATGCCCAGGTAGTTCTGCCTGGCCGATCGGGCTTCTCAATAAGTCAGCAAAAACAAAAGATACTAGAGAGGCCCCTTTTCGGGTTACTCGGCTCGCGCAAATGCAAAGACAATGAAAAGGCAGTAACAGTATTTCGATCTAAAAGAATAGAATATTTGAAAAAGGTATTTGTGGGAAACATCCGATTTCATAGACGGTTTTCGTGAAAGGGCCGCTTTCAATCGAACCTATTTTTATGATGGAGTTATTGTACTCAATCGTATTTCTGTGAAGGAGGCGTTTTAATTAACGTATTTTCGTGATGGGCCGCAAATGGTATGTAAGAAATAAAAAGTGGTGATTGCTGACTAATAATAATAAAAATGTAAAAGCAGGAGGGCGCATAAAGAAGAGAAATAGTGCGGCCGGGCGTTGCGCCCTGCAAAATCAATCTAAAGTGAACACTTACAATAAATGCAGATAAGAAAAGCAAAGTTTGCAAGCGTGGCAAAAAATTAACAGAGTCAAAATGACGTATTCGGCGCAGCTCGGCGCAAAAATCGGCTAAAAGCGCAGTTCGGCGCAAGATTTGCGTTTTGGCGCAATCGGCGCAGAATTAACATCCCTGCATACATGATATATTTCATATCATAAGGTGTAACTATGGTAGTATAGACACCCATTTATGTCCAAATTATTATTATTAATATAGAATTTAGCAATATACAGTGAAAGCTCAATTATCTAGCATTCAAATAACCAGAAAATTTTGCTTCCTGTTTTTTTTTCTCCCTCCTATATGCTTCTTTATCATTCTCAAAAAAGATATCTTCTGTCCCTACCCAGTTAACTTACAGGAACAAGCATCTGGACATCTGGTGCTTTGTTGATAATGAAAGGAGAGATATGCCATTTCATCCCTTTCCAGTCTCCAGAGATAAAGGGGGGGGGGGGGATGCACTATTTGGATTACAGATTTATGCCTTATGTTATGAGTTCGAAATATCTAAGGATAGAGAAGGAAAAATTAAGGATTTAATAGAAAAAGTACACACTTTTAAGGGCCCTAAATTTTTTTAAAAAATAAGATCTTTTAATCACCATTAAGGGAGACGGTGAGCTTAGGATGATTCTACAGGTTCCCATGTTAAAATCTGTTATACATATTTTTGTCTTATGTACAACTCTGATTTTGATTCTGCTTTGTTTATACATCCATGGGAAAGTATCAAAGTTCCAGATGATAAAATCTGAAACAGTGGCAGCTCGTAACTTCAGTTATTAAAAATGCTGTTTAAAGAAAATTGACCCGCTGTTTTAATGTTTCATAGAAAGCAATAGTACATAGATATTAAAAAGGAAGAAAAAAAAATTATATTTTTTTAAACATTAATTGCTATACTTTTAAGTTTTGCATTTATTTACTTGCAAACAATGCTGCAAATAAAGGGCCTACCTGGGACAAACCTTAATTTTGGCACTTGTCTTTGGAACCATAATGTATTTTAGTTGTCCCCGCTCAGCACAGCAACTGGGGCATGTGTCCTCTTTGCCCATCCCAAAATCAAAAAAGTAACATCAACTGTAAATTATTACTTTATAATTGGTTAACATTAATATTTCATAAATTGTATAAATTTTCATGTAAACTTTAAATAGTATAGTAATTTTTCATGCACTAAGTGATATGCTAAATTTTAGAACTGAATTCTAAATGTGATAAAACTTGAAATCATGGTCTGGTTACTGAGGTGGCTAGCTTGTGAGACCTCAGTAGGCTCGTTGCCCTCAAGGCACCCAAATTTTGGATGGATCTTAAGGTGATTTTGGAAGGCCAAAAACGAAGCTGCGAAGTCCCATGTAATCCTATGAGAAAATCTCTTTATCTCACAACATCGACAGTTATTAACATTGTCTCTCTTTTTTTTTTTTACCACTATCTAGCTAGTAACAATGTTTTTTATGCCTTTTCGAAAATTTTGATATTATTTTTGCTAATATTTTTAATATTCAAACTTTTTTGAGCTGCTGGCACAATTAGTTCAATTTGTGAACCAAGACAGCGAGGCATTTTTTGCTTCTTTGTCATATACCTTTTACAAAAAAAACTCCAGGATTTACGTGTCAAACACTTTTAATCAGGCCAAAATTGTTTTTATTTGTTACATCATTACAGCCTCATAGTTCAATGCTGTTCGCCTGACACTCGGCACATATCCTATGGACTTTGCACAGGCACACAGTAATCAAACGCATCACTGGTGGGAGCTGTATCTTGAACAGTTCTGTTCAAAGATTTTTCTGGATTTCCTTTTATATTTTTAGAAAGATTTTTGTTGTTGCTACTTGTGAGCTACTGACTTCGAATTTAATGACTGCTCACTAAGTGAGACTAAAAAAAACAAACAAATGGGTTCTTCACTCACAAAGTGACAAAGTCTAGTACTATTTTTATGCCGCAATTTTTGGCAGAGCTATAAAACCTATTTGCACAGTGAAATCTGAGAACAAGAAACTTGGCAGTGTGTAAAAAATGACTAGAATTAATGACTCGTATAAAGCTTAAAATAACTTCGTTTATGGAAGAAAAGCATAAAAATAATTAATCACAGTTATAGTAAATTATCACAAATAATAATCATATTTACCAAATCCATATATGAATACAAAGAGATGGCATTAGCTATCTTCAGCATTGGACAAAACGAAGTAATTGTGTTGGTCTAAGTATGGCGGAACATTTAGTTGATTTCTTTTTAACCCTTTCTGGCATAATCACTTTTATTATATTTTCCAGTTTTTGCAGATGCTTGGAGTAATAGCTAAATTTCTGACATCAATTTAACGAAACATGGACAACTTTTCTATAAAATATCTCTCACATTTTTAGAAATATGTATGTCATTTACTGATTAAAAAGTAAGAATGCACAATTATATGTTACAATAGCAGGGGTCTGTGCAGGTCGAAAACGGACCCTTCACAAAATTCAGTTTACCAAAACGGCCCTTTCACAAAATAACTACTGCACTTTTCAATTGAGTTTAGGAATTATTATCATTTAGTTATCCCCGATCGTCAGTCAATAATATCTTGATCTAAATGTAAAGAGCGTTGATGATGATGACGCAAGGTAGGTTGATTGGAGACCCTAAGCCAGGGGGGTAAACAGCATTATCTGACTAGTGACGTTGTACAAACAGTGGGTGTGGTTAGTGACACTAAAATAGGAGCTGAATCATTCTCGCTCGCACACGCTAACAACATGTTGTTTTGGATTTACCTTGTTTTATTTCATGTTTGTTACATTATTATTTATTCATTAGTTTATTGGATGTAAGATTGTTTCCCAAAAATATGAAGCATGGACGACCTTCTACAGGAGGTAATTCTATAAATTCTTCATATTATGTTTAAAAAAATATGAAAAGACCGATGCTAAAGGCTGCGATAAAATTTCTACTTATTTCAAAGAAAATATTAAAGAAGTAACAGATCCAATTGGAACTTCCGAGTTTATCTCTTGGAGTTGATAAAATTGAGAATCCGAATTCAGTACTTCTACCAGACTATCGAATTGGAAATTCAAGGATATCCACGTCAGACATTCAAATTGAAAGCATATCCCATCCTGATGATCAGTTTTAAAATTCAAGTTCATCTTCTCCATCTAATCAACTAGACAAATCAAGCTTATTAGCTGCCGAAGATGAGAATTTTGATAAAAATATATTACCTTCTACCAAAATTGAAAATGATTGAATTAGTACAATTATCATTGGTATTATTTTGTAATTATTATTCTCCTCCATAATTTTTGTATTTGTGTAATGAAATCTAAAGACAAATGAAATTCTTGTTTCTTAAATTACTTGCTGATTTGTTTGATGAAATGACTGTTTATATTAAAAATTCAGTCCTTTTAATTAATAACTATATTCTACTAAGCTGATAGTTAAAAGACCAAAGATGAATTATATAAAGTGTTTTTTTTTTTTTTTTTTTTTTTTTTTGCGGAGGGTTGTATTTAGTATTACTGAATTTATTTCCATCTCTTATTGACTTGGTTTAAGACTATTTCCTAATTTTATGTTATGGAACATCAGATGAACTGGTAAACAAAGTTTATCCTTATTTTGATTCTTTGAAGTTTATCCTTATTTGAAGAATTTCATTTTCAGTTTTTTTTGATTCTTTGAAGTTTATCCTTATTTGAAGAATTTCATTTTCAGTTTTTTCCTTATGGTACAAGTTGAAATTAATTTTTAAAAATATAATGTTAGCTAATTTCTCCTATCTGTAATTATCTGCAACTTGGTTTTGATTTCCCTTCAATTTTTGAAATTTAACTAGATTTAAAAATTGCATTTTTCACATCGTTAGTATTAGAGTATTTCCACTCGAAACTGACAGACATTTTAATTTTAAAAATTGCTAAAGTTTGAATTTGGGGTGTAAATAAAAGTGTTTAGTACCTGCATTTAAAAATCAAAACTACCATGGCCTACATTTATTTAATTATTTAAAAGTAAAAGATTTAAAACCTTATATTTTTAATTTTAATCGAACCATTTTTTAAAATATTATTCCAGGGTATGACTATCAAGTATGTTCGGTGAACAGGAATTATTCAGTTTTGGCCAACTTTTTTTTTAAGGGAACTAACTATACTCATTTTATTTTTAATTTTTTTTTAAATATTCAATTCTACTTCGTGAAATTGCTTTCTTGCTCAAAATTAAATTGGAAATTGTAAGAAATTCACAAAAGTAGAAAAAATTCACAAAATTGGGTATAAATTCACAAAATTAGGTAAAAATTCACAAAAATAGGACCCTGGGAAAAAACCTCGACTGACTCTTGAATAGTACTAAATACAAAATATCAGCATTCTGCAGTTAAAAGTTTTACAGTTATGTTAAATACGCAATTAGTCTTGGTGCCAACTTTGGCAATATTACTTCTTTAAAATTGGAACTGTTCCCCATAGAATAACACAGTCATATTGCAATGTGGTCTAAGCAATATGGCAGATTTTGGTTACAATTTCGGCTTCCCTATCAGATAGCTAATTTCATCTCCTTGTATTTATATCTCTATGACCAAACCAACATAAGAGCTTTCGGTAAAAAAAATTTTTATTTGGGAATACCTTATTCCCCCGTACATGATATATATTTCGGTTACACACATAACCATCTTCAGTCATTTCTGGATCTCTCACTAATAGCGGCTTCCTTTTATATCTCTTCGTTCTTCTTCTTGAAAGTTCGATGAATGACGTCATCCCATGATTGGTCGATTGTATGAAGCGCATCGTTGATGCTGCCATCTGTCGTCATTATTTCTAAGCTCTCACGAATGTAGGCATATATACTATTTTTAAAGTTGGCTATTTTTTTAATATTATAGCCAACTTTAAAAATAGTACATATGCCTACATTCGTGAGAGCTTAGAAATAATGACGACAGATGGCAGCATCAACGATGCGCTTCATACAATCAACCAATCATGGGATGACGTCATTCATCGAACTTTCAAGAAGAAGAACGAGGAGATATAAAAGGAAGCCGCCATTAGTGAGAGATCCAGAAACGACTGAAGATGGTTATGTGTGTAACCGAAATATATATCATGTACGGGGGAATAAGGTATTCCCAAATAAAAAATTTTAACTAATTACTCCGCCGTATTAAATAATGTTTTATATGTTTTTATTATAAGAGCTTTCATTTCATTAAAACAACTGCAAAAGCTAAAGCGCTATATATTCGTACAAGTATTTATACTCTCCAAACTATACGGTTAACCAGGGTGAGTAGTCAAATTTCATTCTAAAAATCAAGCACTTTTAAGCACTTTATAAGCACACTTTTGATTAAAAGTAAGCACGTCATCATCAATTTTTTTTAAGTATACATGCAACAGATCAATAGCGTAGCCAAGAACATTTTGCAGGGGGTGGCTGAGAACTCAAAAATTAGAATGCAGTATAGCTTATAAAAATCAATAACATATATATATATATTTTTTTTAGAAAGTGATTCCATCAACCTTTCAAGTTATTAGGCAAGTTGGAGTGTATAGGCTGATTCATTTTATTTCTTACCAACTATGCGAAAAATTCCAGAGCTGGGAATCGAACCCAGGACTGCCGCATAACGTGCGGGTGCTCTACCACTGAGCTATTCTGGGACGATTCCCAGATGAAATTTCTCACATTAGAACTGTTGGCATTTATCATCTTATGTTGGCATATATCTCTGCAAACCACAGATAGAACAGATGAAACAATTAATTCGCGACAACTCCAATACGCTGCGGAAATTATACATATATATATATATATTTCTTTTTTTTATGGGGGACTAGAGATTGGCAACACCCCCCCCCCCTTCAAATTTTGGCCTAAAAAAGTTTGCATATAAAAATGAGTAAGAAAAGGAAGAAATTTTTTATAAATCATAAACTGAGTTTAAAATCTTTGAAGTTGGAAAAACACACTATAAAAAATTAATAAATTTGGCTTGGGTCTTCAATTGAACCTCAAATTCCTGAAATCAAGGGGAACTTTTAAAGACACTATCATAGGAATCTCAAAAAGCCTTTGAAATTATTCACGAATACGTAATTTTCTCCAAATCCTACTTTCACTCATTTCGGGGATGGCTGCAGCCCCATCAGCAACACTCTCGCTACACCCCTGCAACAAATGAAAACAAATTAAGCTTATTTCAGGGATGCTACAGCTGAAACCCCAGTTTGTCTCAGCATCATCTCAATCAAAATCCCTTTTTGTCTGAATCAAAATCCCCTTTTGTCTCAATTAAAATTCCTTTTTGTCTCGGTATGTCTCAACTAAAATTCGTTTTTTTTTGTTCCAAGTTTGTCTCTCTCTCAACTAATTTTATTTATTTTATCTCAGTTCATCTCTAGAAGAAAATTTTAAAATCAGTTTCCCCCTTCAGCTTCTCCAAGCTCTTTTGCAATGGCCTGAATTTTTTGGGTGGCCACCTCATTTTTTAGTGGAACAAGCCTGAAATTATAACAATTGCAACTGTATTTTACACATGTTTGGTTTCTATGAAATTATTATTAAGATGCTAAATTTAAAAAGTTTTGTGTAAAATCGTAAAAATCGATGGAAAATGTAAAAAAACGGAAGTTTTGCGTAAAATCGTAAAAATACATCGGAAAAGCGTAAAAGAACGGCAGTTTTGCATAAAATCGTAAAAATCAGTGAAAAAGTGCAACCTTCAAACTGAAAGCACATAAATTGGCAAGTATGAATAGGTTAATTTCAAAATTACTACCATAATTTATGGAAGAAACACCGCATCCACGATCTCCATCCCCCCACCACCACCACCCCAAAAAAAAAGAAGCATCGCATTGGGATATATTTCGGGAAGGGGGAGGGTGGATAAATGGTAAAAATATCTCCTTTTATCCCCCTTCCCATATAATGCTTTTAAGTATTTACCACTATTTTACGAAGCTTACGATTTCCATTTTCGAATTAATCAGTGTCCAATTTCATATCAAACATATCAATTTTTATATTCACAAAGGCGAATTTCTAGAAATAAACAAATAACTCCTAAAAAAATTCTTGCATTCGCAAAAAGTTCGGAAGCGATCTGATGAGGAGGCACCAGTCAAAAGTAAACAATTTTTTTTTTAATCCGTGGATGGCCAGCTGCTGATTACGTAGTGAGCGCAGCAAATTGTTTGTTTTAAGCTTTGAATGTTGCGCAACAACTGGATATTTCTTATGGGCGCCATTCACGTGCCAATTCGTCTGTCAAACAATTAGTTACGGGCGATTTTTATGACCGGGATAGCAATAAATAACTGACTTTCCACGCCTTCATCATTTGCCCACACGATCAAACATTTCACAGTTTGCGTTCAGACTTGGCACGGAATGGCGATGGATACAGCGATTGCGTTAGTTGGCATCGTGCTTTCTGAAAAAAATAGTGAGAAAAAGCGAAAAGCTAGAAAAAAAATTTGGGAAAAAAAGTGGCTAAAAGAAAGAGAGAATTTATCCCATATAAAATTATTAGAAAATTTACTAATGATTTACTAAAATTTATTAATGATTTGGTGATCCTCAATAGATAGATCACCAAAACTTGAATATTATTTGTGACATGTGTGGATCTCTATTTCTTCCAAATTGGAGAGCTGTAAAACTGTGCACTTTCAGATAAAGATAAATTAAAAATTAAGAACGCAAACATTCTACTCAAACTGTTCGGTAATCGGAAAGGCTTTTTTTTCTTTTTTTTTTACTTTTATAAATGCATATTATATACAGATACATAACTAAATTGATGGCATCATTTTAACTTAACATTTTAACATTTTATGAATAGCAGTGAACAAACAGCATAGAAAAATTTATTTTATTGCACACAAAATCATGAAGAGAAACTGTCAATCTTTACAATTTATTTATTTATAAGAATATTCACGTACAATTTTTTCCGATTAGTTTTTTATTCTACATTTACCGATTAACATTAGTATAGGCAATAAATTTTAATGCTTGCTGCATATCATTTGAAAGTTTGCCTTTAAGTTACATTATTTTATAAACTTTCAAAAATAAGATAATAAAACCACACAGTGATGAAAAAGCATAGTATACTCTTAAATAAATAGAATAAATAATTATATAATTGCACCTTTAGCCACCGAATCGTAAATGATTCTGTAAGACATATCCCAAGAAACAAAGATTTAATGAAAACATATAAAACATTATTTAATACGGCGGATTAATTAGTTAAAATTTTTTTATTTGGGAATACCTTATTCCCCCGTACACGATATATATTTCGGTTACACACATAACCATCTTCAGTCGTTTCTGGATCTCTCACTAATGGCGGCTTCTTTTTATATCTTCTTCGTTCTTCTTCTTGAAAGTTCGATGCATGACGTCATCCCATGATTGGTCAATTGTATGAAGCGTACCGTTGATGCTGCCCTCTGTCGTCATTATTTCTAAGCTCTCACGAATGTAGGCATATATACTGTAGGCATAAGGAAAATTAAAGAGCGAAAAAACGAACATTTTAAAGACATTAACCTCCAGAAACAAAGTACCGCTCTAGCCCGTCTTGCTTTGAAAGAGCCCATTACCATTGATTTTAAAAATATTAAAAAAATAGCCAACTTTAAAAATAGTATATATGCCTACATTCGTGAGAGCTTAGAAATAATGACGACAGAGGGCAGCATCAACGGTATGCTTCATACAATCGACCAATCATGGGATGACGTCATGCATCGAACTTTCAAGAAGAAGAACGAAGAAGATATAAAAAGAAGCCGCCATTAGTGAGAGATCCAGAAACGACTGAAGATGGTTATGTGTGTAACCGAAATATATATCGTGTACGGGGGAATAAGGTATTCCAACATAAAAAAATTTTAACTAAAGATTTAATGTTTTATTTTATCCAGTGAACTATTTATAATAATTACTCATTTATATGAAATTTAAAACTTAAGATTTATATTCCAGCATTTTTTTAAATTATATGTATGCATGTATTTGTGTGGGTACATTTAATAGTGGATACCCATAAAAGGTGGGGTAGAGACTCAAAGACCCCTCTCGTTAAGTCGTCGGTGTAGTGAATATTTTTTACAACATAATGAACTCTATTAATTACAGAAATGAAAGACCAAGGTAAGTTCCCACTTTTTACCAAAAGTACTAATACGGGCGTCCATACATTTAATAAGAGTGCAATCCAGACATTTTTTCAGAGGGGGTGCCTCCCCCGCCCTACAAGCGGATTTGCCTTTGATTTAAAATTAATTTGATCAATTATTGTACAACTACTGACAAAATAGGCCACGTTAAAAAAAAAAAAAAAAATCGCCACTAAGTCGCTGAATTGCTATATCTGGCTAAACTAGCAACCTTTTAGAGCGGGTGCCTTTGAAGTTTCCGACTGGTCGAACGCAAAATCGTCAAACATTCGATCTGACCCCTTGACCCAAAACATTCCCACTTTAGCCACAAATTGAGATTTATGGCCAAATATCCGCTGCTCCGGTGACAAAAATCCTCCCACCACTAATAGCTTTCGCGACGAGTCGTACGATCGGTTGGTACATGAATGTGGCCTTTATCATTTATTACTTTTGATATTTATAACATGGGGATTTATTTTAAAAGCACGCAGCGTTTCCCGAGCTTGCCAGTTGGCAGTTACTCGTAGTTGACTTTCTACCATAATAATAGCATATAAGGCAGTGTTTATTAGGTCTCCTTCACAAGGCGCAAAGCCGCACAGCAAAAAAACACACAATAAATAAAACTTATAGATGAACTTTTTTTTTTTTTTTCTTTGGAGGGGGGGGGGGGGGTAGAATGATTAAACTCGCATCGGGCCCAACAGTCTAGTTTTGGTTGATATTCAGTATTTTAATAACAATCAGGCCCGGACTGGCTCTTATGGCTGCAAGTGTGAGTCAGCATTACTATTGTCATGGTCAACAGGGAATCACCTGCACCTGCTTTTAGGCAAGCTCTTCCGGTTTCAAGATGAATAAGCGATGGGATGGGAGGGAAAAGTTGTTTCTGTTAGCGGCATAGTGTTTATAAAAGGTTTCTGCCTGAAGCGAAGCTCAGAAAAAAATAAGCACTTCCTTGCAAATTCAAGCACCTTAAGGAAATTTACGTAAAAAATAAGCACTTTCAAGAGTGCTTGAAAACAAGTTTTAAAATCAAGCACCTTTTAAGCACTTTTCAAGGCGCTACGCACCCTGTTAACGTTAAAACATGGGCACGGGGCATCATTGGGAGAACGTCATCCCAGAGCAACACGTCCACCTGGTGGTTCTGGAAGTTCAGCCGCCTGGTGGGGAAAATCATAAACACACCATTTGGTGAACATCACCGTTACTGATGAAAGGGATTTAACTTAGTAATTGCGTGCGGGAAGTATGCTCCAGATACATTCAAGTAATGATCTAATATGACTTTGAAAGAAGTTAAGGGAGCTTTAAAAGGTAAGTAACATTATTTAACAGTGACAAGAACATATTAAGTTGTAAGGGCTAACAATATCATACCATTTATACCTTAGACACTACATTATGTGGACAGCCGTTTTGTTTGATTATTTTGCAATAGTGCTTATTAAAAAAAAAGTTAATTTGATATGTTGAGGTTATTAAGATTTTTGCTTATAGCATAAATGTGTAAGATTTTTAGCTTTTTCGCTTAACAATCACGTTGATCTCAGGATTTGGACAGGTAACAACCTACCAAAATCATTTTAATAAAAAAGGACAATCTGTGTAATCAAGCTAATTAGAATAGCACATATTTAAAATTATTTTGCTCATTTTACTCTCACTTGCAACAGAGCTTATTAAAATTAATCTGGGATGTTTAGAAAACATCCAATTGGATTAGAGCCAAAACATTACTATGACGCACAAACTGGGAGAAAGCTGATCACTATTTTCTGCGAAAGCTGCTAAAGCGATCATGGTAATCGCGTCATCGTTACCTGAAAGATTCGCTCATGCTTGTTTGTTTGTTTGTTTACTTTTCAACACATGTTTCAAGAGTTGGAAAAGTAAGAGTGTCGTGAAGGTTTAGGTAAAACAAGTTATTTTTAAAGAAACTTTTTAAATGTCATCACGACCGGCCAACACATTTTTAAACTTGTGACATAAAAATTATGCTGATTTTATTTATGATTTTAATAATGAAAGTTTGTGCTTGTATATAGGAAGTTATTCTCGCTTGCAACCCTTGACAAAAAGAAAGAAAAAAAGATAAGATTATATGCTGTTTATAAAAGATTCTCATTGTAACAATGGTGTATGGTGCATTTTGGCTTCAAATATAAGGCGATAAACGACAAAATTTTGGAAAAAAAAATCATTAAATAAACAATGTTTTCATTTAAATTTTGAAAAAAATTGCTTTAAGGTATGTCGGGAGCCGTCCTGGCGAATTCCCATATAAAATTTGGTAGGCATAGGATCACTCGTCTTGGAGCTATGTGATCGACAAACAAATTTTTTATACTTTTTTATTTACATAGATTAACTGGAGTTTTACAGTCCCTATGTATGAGCTGCCACTGATCTTAAGTGTACTGAACATATCTAATATTTAATGCTGGGGTAAAATATATTTAGAGAAGATATTTAGCTGCAATCTAGTTGACGAATTTTGTATTTTATTGAAGTATCAAATTTTATCAATTTTTCATTCACATAAGATTATGTCATCTGAAACTTTCATACTTTTTCTGTGCATATAGAAAAACAGAATAAAAAGAGTAAGACAAAAATACATAAAACAGAGTAGCTAGAGTAGTACCAGAGTAGCTCAGTGGTAGAGCACCCGCACGTTAAACGGTAGTCCTGGGTTCGAGCCCCAGCTCTGGAATTTTTCGCATAGTTGGTAAAATAATCAGCCTATACACTCCAACTTGCCTAATATACTTGAAAGGTTGATATATTCACTTTCTAAAAATGTATAAAATTTCCGCGGCGTAATGGAGTTGCCGCGAATTAATTGTTTCATGTGTTCCATCTGTGGTTTGCAGAGGAAGATGATAAATGCCAACGGTTCAAAAGCGAGAAATTTCATCTGGGAATCGTCCCAGAGTAGCTCAGTGGTAGAGCACCCGCACGTTAAGCGGTAGTCCTGGGTTCGAGCCCCAGCTCTGGAATTTTTCGCATAGTTGGTAAAATAATCAGCCTATACACTCCAACTTGCCTAATAGATTTCACACGTTTTTTTGTTTTTGTTTTTTTTATATAAATTAAGCAAATGATAGTGTCTATCCAAGTTACCACTTAATATTTTTCCCCTTCTTTTATTTTTACCCCTTTATTTCTAGGTTTTCCAATACAAAACTAAAACCGGCACAACACAGAAACATTTCTAAGAATGGTGGAAGTGGGGATATTTCTCACAAATAGGTTTCATTATTATTAAAGACATGAATCAAAATCATTATTATTAAAGACATGAAAACAATGTTATCTCAACTATACAGCATATGCATGTGTACAAACTATATCAGGTACTTCAATTTGTTTGATCAGAGGGCTTTTAAACTATTGGCATACATTAGCGTATTTCTAAATACAAAAAGTTTTCCAAAGTCACAGTTACTCTTTATGACACACATTTTATACGAGGTTGTAAGTTTAAACAAAAAACTTTTTATGGTGAACCTGTACATAAAATATTCAAACAATAAAATAATGTTCTGTCTTTGAACAACTATTTTTTTAAAAAATCAGTTACATTTAACAATAAAACAAAACATTTAATTAGTTATTAAATACTGAAAAAGAAAGAAAAATTGCTGCTTATCTGGTGAATTAAATTTTATTAATATTATCTAATTGAAGGTTTATACACAAGTTGAATTAAATCTGTATTGGCTTAAATTTGAATATCAGAAGTGTCAATAAAGGTACTCAACTGAACTAAAAAAATGAATTTAATGAAGCTTCTTAAGTAGAAGGAAGATCTAGGAGGCTACTTGCTATCTCCAGTAAGACGGTACATATCAAGAGGTACATTATCTTGATTTGTTTTAAAAGTGGCCAATACAGGCTGGTTCAGAAGAAGTAGAGGTAACCGCTTTTCCTGTGCAAAGACTGAGAGCACAGCCTTGAGATGCTTCCGATTTTTTGCATCACTCAGATCGTAATCTGATAGCTGTGGACAGGCTGGCTGCAGAAAAACAAGCCCTGTTTTACAAGTTTAGCCCTTATCAGCTGCATTAAAATTCTTCTTCTACCCTGCAATAATAAAAAATACAGAGCACTCTGGTTCTACAATAAATATTTTGTCTTTCAGGGGTTGGGGTCGTACAAACCTTAAAATCTATTTTTGTATGATTTGAAAAACGTGGTATGAACCCAGTACTGGCTTTGAAAATCACTGTGCTTTTGAAATCAAGTGCTTCCATTCCTAGGTTACAGATATTTTCAAAACCTCAGAGTCCCAAAGACTCGCCCGAAATTTCACCCCCCCCCCTTGAGAAATTTCGTTTTCTTTTAAGGATGATCAGTAACCAAGTTGTTCTTGCCTTTTGCATGTACATGTGAAGTGTGAAGAATAGCTTATAGTTGGAATGGGTTATCTCCCGGTAATTGAGAAGAGAGAAATCAGCAGTGCCCATTGTGGTCCTATGAATAGGAGCTACCCTTCTCCTATCCTTGAAAAGATTAACCACTTATCATGTGTCAAAATAAGGGGATGGCATTTTTTCCCAGGCGTCTTCAGGAGATACAGGATCCACTTTATGCTGGGTGCTTACAGCTATCACGGGAGGTAAAGCATTAAAGATGTCTAAATACGCAGTTTTATGTGCTTTTATTCAAGATGTTCAATATGAAGTTTTGATTCTTAAATCAGGACTTAATGATTTCAATTTGTTTTTGACAAATTCTGATCCTGGATATACTCACTGGGAAAAATGCAACTTATGTTGAACAATGTTCTATTTCTAAACGAGCTAGTTTGGATAAGAAATTCTAAGCTCTTTTTCCTATCAGGTCTTCTCCCGGTTCTGTTAGCCCTCTATTTCAGGACATTGTTAATTTGTCTTTGCATTCCTTAACTGATTCTTGAAAAGAAATTTTAGTTTGGGTTTGAATCTTGCATTAGTCTAAACTGATTACTCCCATAGAAAACTTTTTTTAGGTCTTAAATGCCTTAACCCATTAGCACCCAACTTTTTTTAGCACATTCTCAAACTTATGTTGATGCCAGAAGTGATAAATAAATTTTTAACATTTGTGTGGTATGAAGAACGTAAATCTTTTTCTAAAAATTTGAATAAGACAGGGAAATATTCTCATTTAAACTTGCTATCGTGAGTATTTTATGGAAATCAGATTTATTATTCAAGAAATTAAACTAGGAAAATAAACTAATGCTTAAATATTTGAGTGACTTACAAATTTCGTGATGATCTAAAAATAGATTGCTGGGCCTTAGTGGGTAAGTTTCAAATTGTACACTGGACTTATAAAACATGATCACAGCTGAATTAAGGTCGTATTACACGGTCAAAATTTAGGACAATTTTGGTTGTAGAAATCAGTTGCTGCAATTCATTCCCACAAGTCAGGGAGCCCAGATGAGCACGCAGAGTTGCCATAGTAAACAAACCCTACTGTGTTCTCAAATGTCAGAGATTCGCCGAATCGGCGGTTGTTAGAGCATGTAATTATAAATAGCATATCGTTGGTTGCTTATACCTCGTGTATCTTCGGATCGGATTTATATTTATTTTTCTTTTCTTCATTCAAATCAATTTCCATGCCGATATTCCATTTCACGAACATTTTTTTTTCGCACACGCTCATCCCTTTCACTACGAACAGTATGGCTGACGCGGACTCTTCCGCCATCTTGTGTTGTGACGTAGAAATAGAAAGCACTATGATTGGCTGGATTTCCAGCAACCTGCAATTTTTTCGCCTCTGAATGAAAAAGTTGGAGTTACTGTTCCCTAGGTAACCGAGAGAAATTTACAGGAAAGAGGTTTCTGAAACTGGTTGCAGCAACCAAATCGCATGAAAATTCCTTCGTGTAATAAGGCCTTAAGTGAACAAGCCAAATTTCTTACATCAATTTCACATAGAAAATATACTTTTCAACAATAATTGATTCATGTTGTGAATTTAAAAAATTTCAAAAGTTTCAAACTGCGTGTTTTTTGAAAAATTAATTTGTTCATAAAATTGCCATAAGAAATTTAGCTTACACTCATGACTATCGTGTGACTGAGCATGAGAGACATGTTTCTAAGCATGACCTTTCCAAATCTTCTACTGCCTCATATTGTTGGAATTCTCTAAGATCTTGTACACTCCTCCATCTTTGTCCCATCTTGATTTTTTGGAAGGTTTTTCCATTACCTAGCACTTGGAAGAGTCTTGTGAAGGATGGATTTTCCTTTCTGCTTAGAAACTGTTGTTTACAATCTTCCTCTATCCACCACGGTTTAACTTGGGTGTTAAAATTAGTGGAGAGTGTGGAGAGGTTAATTAATTAAAATTTTGATTTTAAAATTTTATGACATTTGTGATTTTTAAAATTTAATAGCTAGAGGTATTGACACTCTAAAAGCCAATGGATGAACAAGAACAAATTATCTGTAGCCAAAAACAAATTGGAGAAAAAATTACAAGTGTGGAAAAGCCCCTGCTAATCTGTGGCCCCCAGGCTTAACCTAACCACCCACAAACTCTGAAAGTACAATGCGTTGTTAGAGAATCACTCACCTGAAACCATCAGCATTGCCATCAGAAGTTAGCTAAAAAAAAAAAAAATTAAGCAAAAAAAAAAAAAAAAAGGCAAGGAGTCTGTCTAAGACAGAAAGGGGAATTCATAGATTTTCAATTTAAAAAATTTTTTTATTGAGAGATTATGATATTTTATATATAACAACTTAGAGGACCTCTACTTGGCTAAATACAAACGTTTACAAAGATGATTAATCGATTTTAAGATTTCATAGCAATCTCAGATTTAGGATTAATCAACATTATAGGCACAAATTTAAAGCAATTCAAATTAACACTGAAGTTGACCACAATATTATAGATTCAAGAAACACATTGATTAAGACCTCAATTATACTTTTTCAAAAACTAAGCTTCAATCTTTAATTATTAAGACCAAAATTATACTTTTTCAAAAACTAAGCTCAGGGGTGGGAATTGGGTAAGGCTGATTTGGAGCAGCTTTTTGGAGCAACAGTGTCGAAGATTTGGAGCACTGAAGCAACAAATTGGAGGAAATTACATTCTTAATCTATCGATAGAAAAATATAACTACAGTCAAGCTTCTAGTAAATTTGAGAGTATTAAATATTACTCAGATAAAAGAAGCCCACTTCAATAAATAATAAGCATTTAAAAGTGAAAAATATAAATTTACCTTAACCTACTATATTATCAGATGCTACATTCAAAGTTACAGGTAATTTTTAACAACAGAATAATAATAATAACAAAGACCATTGGCATAACTGGCTGGGGGCTAGGGTGGCTAAGCCCTCCTTAGAAACCTTTTAGCCCCCTCTAGAAAACTTATATTTTCTATTGGAAAAACAGGAAATGGAAACTTCAAGGGGGCTATAGCCACCACCCCCCTCCCTAGAAAAGAGCAAAATTACCATCTAGTTATGCCAATGACAAAGACTATAGATTAAAAATTAAATGAAAAATGAATAGCTTTTGCAAAAATTTTTATTTAACTTTGCTCTTTTATCTCCATTACAGTGGTGTAGGCAAGGAGGGGGATAGGGGTCACAACCTCCCCCTGAGGACAGGGCCCGATTTATACCCCTGGGGGCCCCGGGCCAAAACTTCATTTGGGGGCCCCCCATACATCTTGCCTTCCTCGAATACAAGAGTGATTTTATTTTATAAGCTGCTATGAGTTTACATACCTTTGACAGGTATACATAAGCAAAGCATTTTCTGAATCTAATGGAAGAATTTTTTTTTTTTTTTTTTTTTTTTTAATTTTAGAATTCCACTCAGAAAATATGAGCGAAATGTTAGATGTACAAAAACTTACTGCATATTTTTTTCATTTTGGGCCCCCCTAGAGTGGGGGCTCCGGGCCAGTGCCCCGAATGCCCCGCCGTAAATCAGGCCCTGCCTGAGGAACCCTACCTTGAGCGCAGCGCTGGCCATAAAATGATGATCAATGGCATTTTTTTCTCTGTTCTTCTGATTGGTTCGTTCTGGACCAATTACGTTCTTTTAGAGTGACGTAATAGTACCATAATTTATGGAAGAAACACCGCTTCGTTTACGATATCTTTATTTTATTTTATTTTTTGGCCAATCTTCAACGAAAAATTATAAAAGTTATTCAGTAATAATTGTCTCAAAAGATGGCGCCCCCAGCGATCCCGTACTTTTTGCGCGGAGCACAGCGTAATGAATCAGAATGCGAGCCTACCCCGTTGAAAAGCGGTTTGACCCAACGCTGTGGATGTGTACATAAATCCAACCGATGTCTCCTCAATTAAATAATAAAAAAAAAAAAAAAAAAAGCTTTTTATGTCTACATTTTAGAACTGTAATTAAATTTTAATGAAGGTTTTAATATAGATATATTGATGGGCTAAAGATCCTTAAAATGCCGCAAAAGTGCACTACCCTCGATTAACCACACCGCTGTGTTCCAATGAGCGTCCATGTTCTCAGGCCCGGACTGGCCAGGTCGGCGATCGACGAGGGCCCCCGGCTTAAGAGAGGAGCCCCCAGCGAGGCCTCCCCAAAATGGATATACTACTTTATTATTAAAGTAATTTGATATACATCCGAGTAATGTACCAAAGTAGTTCGATTATTTATTTCTTTGTAATCTTACCCTTTGACACAGTGGCGTTGCAAAGGACCCCAGACCACGCGCCGCGGAGGATCCCCCGAAGAATCACCCCCCCAAGCTTTAAAATAGTTAAATATGGCAAGTAAACCTAATTTTCAAATATTGCATATTCTAATATTCTATTCCCTCCAAATTCACCAGTAAGGAGACCCTTTTCAATAGCCAAGGGTCCCCATAGGAGCCAGACCGGGCCTGATTGTTCTTAAAATATTGAATCTCAACCAAAACTAGTCTGTTGCGCCCGGTGCAAATTTAACTATTCTATCCCCCCCCCCCCCAAAAAAAAAAAAAAAATTCATATATAAGTTATTTGTGTTTTTTCGCCGTGCGGCTTTGAGCCCTGTGAAGGCGCACTGTACCGAATGAACACTGCCTTACGCTGTTATTACGGTAAAAAGTCAACTACCAGTAATTGGCAAGCTCAGGAAACCCTGGGTGCTTTTAAAATAAATCCCACCCAGACAGCACATAAGCTTAAATCACGTTTGACATTTCTTTGTATTTGACGCATTAATGCAAGCTTGACAGTTCAACTCATTCTAAGCTGGCAGCAAGCTTGCAGGAGTCGAGTTGAATTGTCGCTTGAAAATTGATACTCGCGTGATAAAGGAGAGCGTTGATGGCGCCATCTGTGAAAGAGAATGGACATTAATTGTCTAGCGTTCTTTAAATTTGCTGAAAGTTCGTAAAAGATGTGTTTTATTTTTATTACCAGTGCCATATATATTACCGGCAAAGCATACGGGGCAACTGCCCGGGGCCTACAGATTTTAGGGCCCAAAAATCTTACATCTTACACTTTTGTAGTTTTAAAATAAAATTACAAAGGATTAAAAAAAAATCAGAAGTTGAATAATTTTTTTAATTATAAAGTATGAACAATGAAAATAATTCAAATTTACATTTGTATAAATTAATTTAAACTTATTTTTAATTCTTCGAAATGCTCTATATCGATATAGCATACCAATATGTAGGAAAATAACTAACCACATTTGTAAAGAGAATTTTTAGCGTTAAAAAATAGCAAAATTTTTCAATTATTTGTTATTTTAAGAAATATTTACAAAAATGACTAAAGTGTTTGTATTCCATACATGTTAGCAACTGTGATATAGCATTTCGAAGTAACGTTTAACTATCTGTTTCTTTCATTTCAGATTACTTAACACAAAATTTGTGTTAAGTAAACCCATTCTATATTTCCAAATATGGAAATTCTTCAAAATAAAATACAATTATACTACGAAATTGATTTCAAAATCAGTCGTTTGTCTCAATTTTGGCCAGCAGTATTGCTTCATGAGTGTTGCGGTACTGAAAGTTTTAAACCGTGTTTTTTTATTTTAATTTTGATTTTAATTTAATTTATTTTGATGCATTATTTTAATTTTGATGCATCCCATGGAAAAATAAAAGTAACAAATAACACATTGCCTACTTATCAATTTGGCGAGAAAACAGCGTGGTAAGTCACTTCAAACTTTAGTCATAGCTGCACAAGGCTGCGGTGGCGGAATGGATAGCGTGCTCGACTACTAAGCCAATGGGCCCGGGTTCTATCCCAGCGATGAACAATTGATGGAAACAGATTAACACTAGAACGGCGGGAGCGGTCGTTTTGACCGTAAACGAATTTTAAATGCTCATATTCTTCTTGCTTATTCTTCGATTTCTTGTTGGTTCATTGACTTTTCCTAATTATTTATAAGGATAGTGTAAGAAAAAGAGATATTTACTTTTACTCATTAATATTGATTTTGTAAGTGTTTATATTTAGAAAGGCGGACTGTGGTCATTTTGACCGCTTGACAAGCATAGCATCTTATGCTCTACTTTCTACTCCATTATTTTTTATCTCCAACCTTTGTTGACTGGGATGTGAATAAATAAAGGGTAGGGGTGGTAGGGCATGAAAAACACCTGCTGATTATGTGTAATCAGTTTCGGGGAGTTTTAAATATGATTTGTTGAAGTCTGTAGACCAGGAAAATGGAGTTGAATAACATCTGCTGGTCACGTGAATATTTTCTATTCTTCAAAACTGCCAGTAGTTGCTCCCTTAGAATGGCACATGCTCATTTCATTCAATGTTCTTGACCTGTTCGGGCGTTCATTATTCCTCGTGATGTCGCGAAGAACAGTAGGCAAAAAAAAATCTGTCAGAAAAAGAAATTCTTGAAGTTTGCAAATATACCTGAAACCGATTCTGGTTCATATGGAAATTTTGATTAGCCTGACTTTATATATATTCAAGAAGATGAAAATGATTCAGCTTCAGAAGATGGATGTTCATTTTCTACAGTATCCGAACAAAATGATTTTTCTTCGGAATCTGTAGATGAGGAACATGCAAGTACTTCTTCAGCAAGTTATCATAATTCTCAATATGGACATGGAAGTACTTCACGTAAAGGAAATCAAAGATTGAAAAGAAAAGGTAAATTCGAATCATATTTATAGAAAACAGTGCTAAATTAACATCTTTCTCTGAAAAGCACGATAGTGACCGTAATAAAGAAGTTGCCAAAGATGGGATAGTGTGGAGTATAGTTACTTCTGACTCTTTTTCGGTTGGAAGACGGCTGCAGCATAATGTGCTGAGAGAAGCGCCTGGACCAAGCTCATTTGCCACTAGGCATGTGACTGTGGGAAACTTTACTTCTGCTTGGAGGCTCTTCATAAACGAAAAAATTCTGCATGTCATACAAAAGTGCACAGAAGCGGAAGCTCAAAAACGCTTACAGAATCCGCACTGGAGTATATCTCTAATACAGGGATGTTAACTCCAACATTTGATTTAGGAGCACCCCGGGAGCAGAAAAAATTTCATTTGGGAGCACCTCGGGAGCAGAAAAATTCCATTTGGGAGCACACAAAAAATTTAGCTTCCGCGAGGAAAACTAAGATTTGGGATCAGAATTAACATGATTTTGGAGCATAAAATTGAAGATTTTGTGTTGACGCTTGAAAAAAGGGCCACCTGGGGGGAAATTTCAAAAAGGACACCCTGTTCTCAAAAAGGGCACTCTGGGGTTCCACGAGAATGTACAGATAGATAACAAAACATACTAGAGAGGCCCCTTTTCGGGTTACTCGGCTCGCGCAAATGCAAAGACAATGAAAAAGGCAGTAACAGTATTTCGATCTGAAATAATAGAATATCTGAAAAAGGCATTTGTGGGAAAGATCCGATTTCATTTCGTGAAAGGGCCGCTTTCAATCGAACCTATTTTTATAATGGAGTTATTGTACTCAATCGTATTTCTCTGAAGGAGCCGTTTTAATTAACGTATTTTCGTGATGGGACGCAAATGGTATGTAAGAAATAAAAAGTAGTGATTGCTGACCAATAATAATAATGTAAAAGCAGGAGGTTGCTAAAAAGACGATAAAAGGGCCGCCGGGCGCTGCGCCCTGCAAAATCAATC
This sequence comes from Cheiracanthium punctorium, assembly GCA_038373885.1. Taxonomy (NCBI): domain Eukaryota; kingdom Metazoa; phylum Arthropoda; class Arachnida; order Araneae; family Cheiracanthiidae; genus Cheiracanthium; species Cheiracanthium punctorium. The sequence continues at coordinate 186,746 of JAWZYV010012100.1, forward strand.
TAGAGTCAACACTTAAAATAAATGCAGATAAGAAAAGCAAAGTTTGCAAGCATGGCAAAAAATTAAAAAAAGAGTCAAAATGACGTATTCGGCGCAGCTCGGTGCAAAAATCGGCTAAAAGCGCAGTTCAGCGCAAGATTTGCGTTTTGGAGCAGCTCGGCGCAATCGGTGCAGAATTAACATCCCTGCTAATAGAACTGGATGCATTTATTACCATACTTTATGCCCGCAGAATTTTCATTTCAAAAGAAATATCTATACACAATTTGCGGTCCAAGACTTGGGGTATTAACTTTTTTCCTGAAACTATGCCTCGTGATAGATTTTAAAAAATCATGAGATATTTGCGATTCGATCTGAAAGGATTTCAACAAACAAATTTGCACTTGTATCAGAAATTTGGAACGCATTCATTGAAAACTGCTTACTCTGTTACAAGGCAGGTGAAAACATAACTATAGATGAGCAACTATTCCCTAGTAAATCACATTGCCCATTTACGCAATATATGCCACAAAAACCAGACAAATTTGGTATTAAATTTTGGATAGCAGCTGAAGGAAAAAATGAAAATAGACCTAAAGATGAAACTGTTGAAGAATATGTAGTATGCCGCTTAGCAGAACCATTTCATAATACTGGAAGGAACATTACGACGGACAACTATTTTACATCATTGAAATTAGCTAAAAATTTGAGAAAAAAAGGACTTAACCCCGTTGAAACATTGATTCGTTCAAAAAAAGAAGTGCCCGAATCTTTCAAGCCTAAGAAAGGAGAGCTGCATTCAAACAAAATTCTCAAGCAAGATGACATCACACTAACAGCATACCAAGGAAAGAAAAACAAAAATGTGTTACTATTAAGTACTTTACATCCTACACTGGAAGTTGAAAGCAATGAAAAGAAAACGTCAAAGGTTGTTAAATTTTACAACTCGACTAAATACGGTGTGGATGCACTTGATCAAATGGGGAGAAAATACACAACTAAATCCGATTCCCGGCGATGGCCTGTTCAAGTTTTTTATAATATTGACTTAGCTGCAATCAATGCCTGTATTGTTTACAAAGAAACTACTGGTGTAAAAATCAAGAGGCATGGTTATATTTTGAGATTAGCTGATGAGCTCTGAAAAAACCATATTTTTCTCCAAGATGTCTCCGCTTCCTGATATCACTCCAAATACAAACAGTGCGCATTCTACATCAAGCAGGAAACGCACACAGTGCCAAATTAATCGTTGCCGCAATAAAACACTAAACATTTGTTCTGATTGTAAAATGTTAGTATGTGCATCATGTACTAGCAAAGTGATAAAGATGAGTATCTGTAAAGACTGTAACAGAACGTAATGTAAGTCATTCTAAAATATCGCTATTTTGTAATATATATGTTATTAAAATAATAATCAAATGTGATATATTTTTAAATAGCTTGTGTAGCTAAAACATAATTTTTAATTAGTGTGCCTTATTGTTTATTCTTTTTTCTAAATTTTGAATAATCGATAATGTGTATAATTGTAATAAAATGAACGTATAAAATAATGATGAGCAGAACACGAAATTCATGTGATAAAAATGGTAAATTTAATACTTAAAGACCTTATAAACTTATTTTATATAGAAATCTCTAAAATTTTGGAAGATATAACTGATTTATTGAGAGCGGTCAAAATGACCGCTTCCTGCCTTTGTAGGTATACGGAAAGCGCCGCCTTTCTTGTGTTAAATTAAATTGAAATTTCAGCGTAGAGGGGGAAAATGCGCGGAAAAATAAATTATGTGGGGTGCGTTAGCCAGCGGGCGCCCCGTGTATTTAAAAAAATTTTTTGGGGGAAATTTTTTTAAGCTTGAAATGTCAAGCTTAATGCAAGCTGGGCAAGTGTAAACTAGAACACTTGATTCAAGCTTGCATCAAGCTTACACGATTGGAATTTTCAAGCTTATTGACTTGATAAATCAAGCTTGCTGCAAGTTTGCTGTGCTGTCTGGGCAGTGTTATAAATATCAGAAAAATTATATGAATAGAAACATCAAGAGTTATCGCACAACATTCAAAGAAAGCTTAAAACAAACAATTTGCTGAAGCACGCTCATTACGTAATCAACAGCTGGTCGTCAGCGAAAAAAAAAAATTGTTTACTTTTAACTGGAGCCTCATAGGCTCGTTCTTTTGTTTTAACAGCATGTGCTATACTGTACGAACTTTTTGCGAATGCAAGAAGTTTTTTAGAAGTAATTCATTTAATTCTATAAATTTGCCTTTGTGAATATAAAAATTGATGTTTTATATGAAATCGGACACTGATTACTATTTGAAAATGGAAACCGTAAGCTTTGTAGAGTAGCAATAAATACTTTAAAACATTATATGGGAAGGGGGGAAAAAGGAGATATTTTTACCGTTTATCCACCCCCTCCCTAAATATATCAAAGTGCAATGTTTCTTTTTTTTCCGAGAGGGGGGGGGGAGATCGTGACTGCGGCGTTTCTGATGATTTTCTAGTTAATTATGATCATTTTTGTGAGTGCGGCGTTTCTTCCATAAATTACGGAGTCCGTTGTGCGAGCGCAGAAACTGCTAGCCTCCCGCGCGTTTGTTTCCCCTCTCCGGCGTTCGCCGAAGTTCGTCGGCAACTTTACTCGCCGCGTGACGTCACGTTTTCTCCTGCGGTTCTTCTTTCGGTTTTTCTCATGAGCCGTGATCGCTGCAGCATATCTCCATAGTAACGGAGACATTTTGTTTCTGATTGGCCGGTCAGAACCTTGTTTTATGCAAATTAACTGTTGCACATGTGAATTGTACGTATATAATGTGGTTCCTTTTGCCTGCGAGTTATTGCATTTTCTGTGGCATGCTACTTGTTTCTAGCCTCTGTATATTCTGTGTATGCTAGTTCTGTAAGACGCTCAGCGAGCGTGAATGTATTTGAACTTTATAATATTTCTTTTAATTAAAGAACTTTTGGTTTCTTAATGATGTCTCATAATTTCAAGTGTTAAATCACCACTGCTGGCAAAATGCGAATAATATCTTCTAAGATTTTGGTTATGGGCCGAGCAATCCCATTGTAAAACTGCTCATTGCTGACTTTTAATAATGACAGCGTACGTGCATTGTAATTTTCAACTCAGGCCCCGGCCTGTGTTTTCCGTCATTCGGCGTTACCGAGGTGTCTTCACCGAGGAGTGTAGCGGCGTTATGAAGCAAGTGTTCCGGCTCTAGTGTTGTCGTATTCTACAAGTATCATCATCTTGTGCCTTCAGGAGTTCCGTCACCAGTCAAGCTTTCAAATCCCTGTTTTAGTGTTTAGTTTTCAAGTTGGCGTGTTATTCCTTGCGTGGAAATGGACTTTTATTGAGTTGCTTCGATGGGGGCCGAGCATATCGGCATTTCAGCCAAGCTTAAAGGAGCCTTTTAACAGACTATGGAACTTTTCCTTGCAGTAATGTTTCGGTTCATCAGTATGAAATAGGACTCTCCCGTGTTGTAAGTTATATTTAAATTTTCATCATATGCATGTGTTTATTATACTTCTTGTAAATTAGTGTTGTAAAGTGGTAATAATGTGCTCGCATATTCACGAAAGTCACAACCAAATAGAGATGCTTAATGCATCGAACTGGAACACCTGGAAAGATGACATGAAGGTTTTGTTAATGGAAAGGGGAGTTTGGAAATTTATTGATAAAACTGAACCCGCTTTAGATGATAAAGCTACACAAAAGGAAATACTAGACTACAATTTGCGTAAAGCGAGGGCATATTCGACGATATATTTGGGTGTTAGCCCTGATCTTCGCTCACTTATATCAACGGTAGATTCGGGTGATGTTGCATGGGACACGCTTAAACAAGAAAGAACAAATACTTACACACCAGAACAAAACGGTGTTAGTGAACGGTTTAACTTAACAGCAATGAACGCAGTTAGGGCTATGCTTCATGCCAGCAGTTTAAATAATAAATTTTGGGGCGAAGCAATTCAATGCTTCGTACACACTTGGAATCGAATTTGTCATAAAAATAAAGATAAAACACCATTCGAACTTTTTACAGGTAGAAAACCAGTAGTCTCTTACTTTAAAATGTTTGGCTGCACAGCCTATGTAAACACACCGAAGAATTTAAGAAATAAATTAAGTTTAAAAGCAAAAACCGGCATAATGGTAGGGTATGCGTCGGATACTAGAGGTTATCGCATATTTCTTAAAAATGAAAATAAAGTAATAGAAACATCAAATGTTAAATTTAGTGAGAGAATTAAGTGTGTGGAAGCCGAACTGGAACCCAGTAAGAGTAATAAAAGATTTGTATATTTTCAAAAAAATGATATGGATTTAACCAGTCTTGAGCAAACGCATGGTGAAATCACCCTCCCCCCAGATGAAAACATCGTTTGGATTAGACGTGCTGTTCCACGAAAGGATGAAACGCGAGTTGATATTTATTATAGCATTGAGGGTAAAAATATGCGTTTAAGATCCGGTAATGAGGTAGAGAAATACTGTAAAGCGCATAACATTAAATTTGATAGTAATCTGTTTGATTTTAGTGGTAAGAACACTTATTCAGGAAAAGTGACAGATCAAATAAATTTAGATGAAACAACGGACAATTGTCAACCCGAAGCGCTTAATATAGAAATAAAAATTCCCAGTAATTATAATGAATGTATGTCGTCTGCGGAAGTCGAAAAATGGCAGTGTGCTATGGCCGAAGAATTAAAGATGATGCATGCGCGTAATGTGTGGGAACTAGTCCCTAAACCTGATAATAAAAAAATTATAGGGAACCGCTGGGTATATAATTTGAAATGTGATGAAAATAATAGGATAGTAAAATATAAGGCCAGACTTGTAGCGCAAGGATTCGCGCAATATAGAAACGACACATATGACGAAGTTTTTAGTCCGGTAGTTAATTTTTCATTAATCAGACTATTCTTTTCAATTCTTGTATGTTTCTTTAATTGGTGTTACTGTCAAATCGATATTAAATGTGCGTATTTATATGCACCTCTACAGGAAGAAGTTTACATGTATCAGCCACAGGGATTCAAAGATCCCAACCATCCTGATCACGTTTGCCTACTTAAAAGAGCTTTGTATGGTTTACGGCAGAGCGGTAAAGAATGGTTTTGTGAACTTGACCGAACACTAGAAAAATTAAAATTTAAAAGACTAGAATGGAGTAATTGTACATACGTATATAATGATAATGTTGTTCTTCTTGTGTATGTCGATGACATTTTGATTTTTGGAAAAACATTGGACTGCGTCAACCACATTGTAAGTTTGTTCAAAAATGAATTTGATATCACTGTTTTAGGAAAAACAAAAATGCTTCTAGGAATTGAATTTGAAGAAAAGTTTGGAAAGTTATACATACACCAACACAAGTACATAGATAAAATTTGCGAACAATACAAAAGTTTTAATTTCCCACTATCAACTCTCCCCATTGTTAAAGGCTGTATCCTGTCAAAGACGGACAGTCCTGCATCAGAATCGGAAAGAAATGAAATGTTAAAGTTACCATATAGAAACGTTGTGGGATGTTTGTCGTATCTCGCGAACCGTACGAGACCAGACCTTTGTTATGCTGTAAATATTTTAGCACAATTCCAAGAAAACCCCGGTGTAAAGCATTGGAACGCATTATTGCGATTATTGGGTTATGTTCAATATACAAGAGATTATAAACTTAACTTGTCAGATGTAACTAATGTAGAAATTAACTGTTATAGTGATTCAGACTTCGCATCCAATAGAGATGATCGCATTTCTATGGGTGGGATATTGCTGTTCATGAGTAATGCGCCCGTAATTTGGCGTACGTTCAAACAAAAGTTTGTAAGTCTTTCTACCATGGAATCGGAATTTGTTACTTTAACGGAAGCTTCTAAAGAAGTTAGTTGGATAAAACACATCTTAGATGAATGTAATGAATTGGGAATTGCTGAATTACAATTAAAAGACAATAAGATATTTTGTGACAATGAGGCCGCGATTAGATATGCAAAATCGCCTATTGAGAATATTCGATCTAAGCACATTGACGTAAAACTACACTTTATAAGGGATTTAGTAAATGATGGACTTTTTGAACTTAGATATGTTCATAGTAAAAAGAACTTAGCTGATGTATTTACGAAGCCACTCCACAAACATGGACTGAATAAGTTTTGTGAGGTTATATTTGAACGAAGTGTATAATATATTTTCTTGCATAGGAATATTTGTGGTTTGTAAAAAAAAAAAAAAAAAAAAAAATTGTGTGTTTGTAAATAATTCTGCAGAATACGTCTAATAAGGTTTATTGTATTGTATTGTGTTGCATCGTTTAATATATATATACTAAAATGTTTTGAATTTAAATGTGTAAAGGTTTTGGGAAAGTAATTTTGAATTTTTTTCATGTTTTGATAATGTACTTTTTTTTGCTGCGATCACGGTGCATGAGAGGGGGCCGCTTGCTAGCCTCCCGCGCGTTTGTTTCCCCTCTCCGGCGTTCGCCGAAGTTCGTCGGCAACTTTACTCGCCGCGTGACGTCACGTTTTCTCCTGCGGTTCTTCTTTCGGTTTTTCTCATGAGCCGTGATCGCTGCAGCATATCTCCATAGTAACGGAGACATTTTGTTTCTGATTGGCCGGTCAGAACCTTGTTTTATGCAAATTAACTGTTGCACATGTGAATCGTACGTATATAATGTGGTTCCTTTTGCCTGCGAGTTATTGCATTTTCTGTGGCATGCTACTTGTTTCTAGCCTCTGTATATTCTGTGTATGCTAGTTCTGTAAGACGCTCAGCGAGCGTGAATGTATTTGAACTTTATAATATTTCTTTTAATTAAAGAACTTTTGGTTTCTTAATGATGTCTCATAATTTCAAGTGTTAAATCACCACTGCTGGCAAAATGCGAATAATATCTTCTAAGAGAAACAAAACGTACGGCGAGTTGGCGCTTTTTTTTTTTTTAAGCAGTTTGTAATGAGCAGAGTAGCTGTTTTTTCTTTTGGCGCAGAATCGTACGATAAAGCGCTTTTGTATCAGCATAGCGCAGGTTTTAAGTTTTGGCGCGGTATGGTGCAATTGGCGCAGAATTCCGACCCCCTGTAAGCTTCAATCTTTAATTATTAAGACCTCAATTATACACTTTAAAAAAACAAAAACAAAGTCTCAACTTTAAACAGTAAGTTTACATAGAGATGAAATACCAATTGGATTTTTGCTTTAAACTGTCAGGTTAATTAACTTATTTTTAGCTCTCAAACAAATACATGTGATCTTTTTTTTTAATTTTTTAGTGACCAAAAGCTAGAATTTCAGTTGGCATGTCATCATAAAAATTTCTCTTGAAAATATTTTATTCACATTATCTTTTCAACAAAAAGAGACTCTAATTCACAAACATTATATTTTTCTAACCTCTAATCTGCTTACACAAGACATTAATTTTCTTAATTTACTGTATTGTAAAATATAAAAAATTTCTTTAAATTCAGATGTTACATATTTACCGTATAGGAAAGTCCTGGCTTATTGTTGAGAAACAACAATAATTGGTAGTCATTTGCTGGGAAATAGTTTTCCACACAGTCACTTTCAACACAACACTAAATGTTCGAGTACCATGTCACAACGGAAAAACCCTTGTGGGAGCACAGATCAGTCGATTCAGTTACAGCATCAGTACTGTTGATTCAGATAGACGACAATAGCGAGAGCTGATTAAAACAGTCGATTAAATCGCGAGCACACATGAATTACTTCCAAGAAATTTTAACTCTGAAGCACGTAAAGATGTCGTCGTGGTGATTTTTATGATGCTAAAAATAAAGAGGTTACGCTGTGAGATTTTGGATGAACAACACACACACTCATTGTAGAAATTTAGCAATGCGTCACTAGTAGCAACTTTTCTTTACTTGAGCACTTAAAGATGTCGTTGTGGTGATTTGTAGACAAAGGAGATGGCAGTCGTCATGCTGATGCCCGAATGCATGAAAAAATTCTCGGCCAAAATACAATTCAATTTTTATGAAGTTGAAACGAAAGATGCGACGCTCACGCTGTATGATTTTGGATGAGCAACAAAAGTTAAGTTATTAAACCACTGACAAACTTTAAGAAATCTAAAGGAATCGGTTGGGGCACCAACAGTCTGCAAAATGGCATTTTTGCCAAAAAACGCAAACTGAAGGGGCCCCCCGAACACACGTGCTACAACCCAAATCTTTTTTCTTGAATTGCCTGATAGCGTCTCTCAACGGTTAAATTTTGAAAGCCGTTGCCATTGCGAGTCGAAAAAAAAAGAGAAGTTACTTTCACCTTGAGTTAGTTCTCCGCGTGAATAACCCAGGGAGAAAAACTGGTTTCGCTCTGTGACGTAGCTGCTTGCTCTGAGAGGAGAGGAGAAAAACGCCTCGCCTGAATTTATCCTGACTTGTGTGGCAATTGTAGACCGTTGTTTACAAACATTGGCAGATCTGTGTTGATGTTTTTGGAAATCGTGAGACAGTATGGATCTATGTTACACCACAGTGTAACACTGGGCTAAAAATTTCTTTAGCAAAAAGCTAAAATGCGAAAAAAGTTTTTAGCAAAATGCTAAAAGACCAATATACCTATAAATTCAAAGTCCCCCACTTTTCTCCATATCTTGATGTGTTTGATTTTCATTTGCTGACTTACCTTTAAAAATCAGCCACATCTTTAAAGGATTACATATTTACAAAACATTCTTAATGAAAAGGTAATTCAAATCTGTACTTACCACTGAGACAAAAGCTTAGTTGTAATATATGTAATATAATTGTAATATTTGTTATACATAATAACATGACAAACAGATGAAAAATAACGTTAGTTTGATAAAAGGATTTTATTGTTTTTCAAAACTGTTTTTACATGTTATTAGTTTCCGTTGTTTTATGTTGGCCCACTTTTCAAAAGCCTCATTAAAGTTGAAAAATTCTCTTTCTGGACCTTCTATATTTATCATTAGAAGATATTAATATTTTCAATAGATAATCTGTTTCTAATGTTAGATCTTAGTAGATTCAGTCGGCCAAGTCCTCATTCGCACTCAGCAGTGTGCATTGGAATGGTTGCACAATATTCAATAATGGAGCACATTAATCGGTATTGTTCAAACATATAATTAGTATGCAAAAAATCAAATAGGTCTTGAAAACTCATATTGATGCATCCTTTCTGCAAAATGTGTTTGAACATACCCCATTCAGCTAACATATCACATTTACTAAACTCTCTTAAAAGCAGATTTGCAGAAAATAAAGTGAATATGTCTTCAATTTGCTTTTGCCCATACTCTTGCAATTCACCAGATGTTTTAGGTATATTGCTAGACAAAAATATATTAAACATGGCAACTTGATCCAGGTCCCCCCAATCTCTCATTTATATTATGTATTATCCAATTTAAAAATGCAGACATCAAATTATTGAATGACACTCTCTGTTTCACCCCATCAGATATTATGTGACCCTGATACTCAAATTTTTCACCTACTTCCTTAGGCACATCTATAAAATTTAATAAATGTGTACCTGTTGTATATTTCATTGCTTCTAAGTTTTTCAGGCAAGCACTAACACAAAACTGTACACATTCAAAATCCAAATTTGATTTCTGGAAAGATAAACAAAGTTTGTTGATACAAAACAGAACATCATTTATGACTGCAGTAGGGTCATTCCATGTCAAATCAACACAAATTTAAGAGATTTTCAAACTTAATGTCTCAGATTTTCATGATTTTTAGTATGCAGCAATATATCATAAACTTAAGAAAAAATACCAAATTTCAGATATGTTGCACAGTTATTTCTAAAGTTATTACACTTTTAAAATTTAAATTTTTATGAAAAAATTACATATTTTGGCACCTTCAGTTGCCTGTAGGCTGTCAACCAGTGAAGATACAAACCTGGGAGAGGTCTAATTTTAAAGCTCTTGAATGGGGCTTTAACTGTTTAGATGCCAATGTTCCCATTTGGGAACATCAGTGAAAAAAATTTGCCTAAAATTTAATTTTGGACATATCTTTATGTGATTTTAATCTAATAAATTATAAACTATGAAAAAATATTTGAAATGTTTTAAATTTGGGTAATTTAGTTTACTCAAGGCAAAAAAAAATGACAGATTATGCAAATTTTTGTACATTTCATATCAATAAAGTATAAATTTAAAAAATGATACATAAAATATAAATTGATTTTAAACTCGGAGGAATTATGAAATAAAAAGCTTAAAATTATACATTTAATACAATTATGTTATATAAAAATGTAAATTTCCAATTTCATGAAGCGAAATATTTTGATGTTCCCAAATGGGAACATTGGCGCTTGCCATGTACTTTTCTTATACGTTTCAACGCACTGCAATTCACGGATTTGATAAAAATTTACAGACTTTCTTTGGATGAAAACAACCTATTATTGCTAGTTCTTTCTAGGACTATCTATTTCAGTTCAGTATTACCCAAAATTATAACAAATGAGTCACAGTTGCAAGGAAGAAGAGTAGAGGAGGAAGATTTATTACCTTTGTGTTCTTATGAGCAGTTAGAGAGGTCAAATTTGTGCTCTTACCCCCCACATTATGGTACGGTCCATACGTGTTTAATGAGGAAAAGAAAATTCACACTCGGATAGGAATAATTTTTTATGAGTTTCAGTAGTATGTTATTTTGATTGATTATGGCTGACTTAAAGTGTTTTCAAACTGTGGAAGAAGCTCTCGATTATTTCAATACACTAAATTCAGATGAGTCTGATATCTCAGATGTTGATTTGTGTATTATTCCACCAAATGAAAGTGGTGATATAACTGAAAATGAGGACATTAATTATGAAGATTTAGGAGAAATAATCCCAGTGGATGTGACAGGAGAACTGGATATACTCTGTAAGAAAGATGCATGTGACATTCTATCAACATCATATACAACAAGAGTAAGAGTAGATACAGAAAGCACAGTTAAAAGCTTTCTCAACTGGAAATGTGATCTCAACAGGAAAAAAAAGAATCAAACTTGGAACAAGATGGAATAAAAATACACAATTTAATCATATATTTTCTGATGAAAAACCAAGAAATCTAAAACTTGATTTTCCAGAGTTACAAGATTTACAAAGATTGAAAATTTTCATAAATTACTGCCTGAAGAATATATTCAAACATAAGCATCTATGACAAAACTTTACGCCAGTCAGAAAGGAGATATAATTACTGTTGATGGCTGAGATATTTCCGAGTTCTTTGGGCTGCTCCTCTTGAGTGGTTACCACTGGGTGCCAAAGGAAAATTATTATTGGAGTACAGCTGAAGACATGAAAATTGACACTGTTCAACAGTCATGTCAAGAAAGCAATTTCGCATGATAAAAATGTTTTTTCACATAAATGATAACACTAAATTGAAGTTGGATGATAAACTTGGAGAAATAGCTCCAATTTATGAAGAACTGGGGGAAAATTTATGTCAGTTTGGTACTTTTCACAAGAAATTGAGCATTGATGAATCGATGGTACCTTATTATGGCCGTCACACTTGTAAAATGTTCATAAAAGGTAAACCCGTAAGATTTGGCTTTAAAATATGGATTTTATGTTCATCTCCGGGAAATCCATATGTGATGAAAATTTATTCTGGAAAGAGGAATGAACCAACTGAAATGGCCCTAGGTGAAGATGTTGTAACACAGCTACTCTCCGAAATTACAGATCCAAGCAGGCACGAGATCTATTTTGATAATTTTTTTTACACTTTATAATTTACTATCAAAATTAACTGATTCTGGAGTTAGAGCTACAGGTACAGTTCGAAGTAACCAGATCAGGCAATGTCCATTGCTAGAGATTAAAAGAATTGCCGAAGAGCCCAGAGGATCGATGGATTACTGAAGTGATGGAACTGTATTCATCTGCCGATGGAATGACAACCCAGTTGCGACAGTTGCCTCTAATCATCAAACGCATGAGCCTATTTCGAATACAAAGTGATATTCAAAATCAGCAAAAAAAAAAATTGATATTGTGCAACCTGCACAATATCAATACAAATCTTATAAAATTCTACAATGAGGGAATGGATGGAGTGGGTGTTCTGGATAAGCTTCTTTCTTCGTACAGACTGCAACTCCAAAAGAAAAGTCATATTGGAATTTGTTTGCAAACACTCTAAATATAATTGCTATAGCACCTTGGCTACTTTATAGAGATATTCATGAGAAAAAAATCAATGCCTCATTTAGAATTCCACCGAGACATAACGATGAACCTATTGCACTTCGAACTAAAACTCTTATCTCAACTAGGCCCAAAAAAACATGTTCCAAGTGAACTTCGAAAAACCGCTAACCATTTTCTTGCATCTGCATCACAAAGACATTGTGCTGTTTGAAAAAAAAACTGCTGCAACATGTGTGCTGAACGTGACAAGAGGATGCATAAAGTATGCTTTCCCACATATCATGGAAAATAAAATGGAAATTAGTTGTAAAAATCAAACAAACAAAGTAGTAAGTAAACAAACTTAATGATAATTTTGTAAAATTGTCAAATATTTTCATAATGTTTTATTTAAAGCCTTTAACATTCATTTGTTTTTTATAAAAGAAAATATACATAAAAAGTACATTGCAAATGACAATGTTCCCATTTGGGAACATTAAAAATTTTTAGTGAAATATTTTTATTGATTACTTATAAGGGACCTATAAGTGTATATAATTAAGTAAATCTAAGTGCAAAATCAATCTGTTTCATAATTCGGCCTCTAAACGGTTAATATGATATGCCACAAAATAGGACTTACAATTTAAAAATTGTTTGAAATTTTAATTTAAATTTTAAAATTTAAATTTCTCAAAAAGTGGCAATTTTAAAAATTTCAAAACATTATCAAAAATAGCTTATGATGTCTAAATACACATAGCAAAATTCTATCATGGGATCTCATTGGGATCAGGAGATAACAGGGCTTCGGAAATGTACGTTTTGGGAATACGATGTAGTAAAATTTTTTTTTTTTTTTTTTTTTTTTTAATTACTAATTTTGCTATGCAGTGTATAGGACAATATAAAATAAATAAAATGTAATGATTACCTTACAGCAGAGGTTCCCAAAACTGTGTGCCATGGCACCCTAGGGTGCTGCGAGCATATACCAGTGGTGTCGTGGAGATAATCAAGCTAAGTAAGTTTGGGGAGGAATACAATGAAGAAAATTCCTCTGAACTGGTATCCACAGAAAAGTTGCCAGGCCGGTGACCAAGTGGGTGAAAAGAAAAATAATTTGTCAAGTTTCAGAGAGTTTTCAGTGTTCAGTGGCCTCTCCATTACAGGAGGGGTTCGGGGGGGGGGGGGGGGGGGGGCAAAACTATATATCCTTTACCCAAGAGAGTACTTTTGTGATAGTTTGTCCTATAAACACAGAAGAAATAATGAAAAATACATCCAAACTGTTTCATTCTAGCCTTCATATTCACACTAGCACCGACTTGTTAAAAATGTTAGGGTGGGGGGCTCAAATGAGTCGATTGGGAAGGGCTAGGGTTTAAGAAATACTTCCCAGTAGTTTCCAAGAGATTAGGAATTTTGTAATTACGTTAAAAAATAAGCTTTTTTTATTTTAGTCCTTATATTAAAAAATTCCTTTTTTTCTCATTTTAGAAAATCTGTATAGACGTGGGTTCAAGTAGCCTAAAGTTAAATTAAATAAGTTTAAACGGAGCGCATCAAAAATGTATATAATTTAATAGACATAAAAGAAGCCATGTGTTTTTTGTACTTTTTTTTTTAGATTACAGTCGATTACCTACTTGAGGGATCTAGTCCGAAAGGAGTGCTCTCCATGGGGGGTCTTTCTAAGTTGTCCTGACTTCTATATACGCGAAGTTTCGGAGAAAACCAAAGGATACACCGAACAGCTAGGTCGGCGGATGCAACCTAGATTTAAACCAAGCACCCTCCATCTCCGCTAAACACTCAGCCACTAGTAGGGAAATCAATCTTTTTAACTAACTTCGAAAAAAGGAAGAGGCTCTACATCGAAGTGAACAAATGTGTGGGTTTCTTCCAACAATAAAAGACAAAACAAACATAATTAAAGATACTGATTTTTTAAGCTTTAGATATTAGATTGGATTTTTAATAATGGTAAGTGTCTGAGACCTTTCTCCATTCAAAAAATAATGTAAAAGCAATAGCCACTGCTTGCTTTATTCAATACACTTCCTCTTTCTTTTTTTTTTACAAATGTGTATTTCTATTAGCCCTGTATCTCCTGATCCCATTGAGATCCCATAATAGAATTTTGCTATGTATATTTAGACATCACAAATAATTTTGGTAATTTTTTGAAAATTTGAAAATTGCCACTTTTTGCGAAATTTAAATAAAATTTTTCAAAACATTTTTAAATTGTAACACCTACTTGTGCACATCATATTAAACCCCTATTCAAGAGCTTTAAAATGAGACCACTCAAAGGTTTGTATCTTAACTGGTTACCAGTCTACAGACAACTAAAGGTGCCAAAACATGTAATTTTTTCATAAAATATTAAATCTTCAAATTTTAATAACTTCAGAAATAACTGTGCTACACAGCTGTGATTTGGAATTTTTTCTTAAGTCTATGATATATTGCTGAATGCCAAAAATCATGAGAGTCTGCGATATCAAGTCTGAATCACTGTGTTGAATTGACATGGAATAACCCAGTAGTAGCTAGAAATAAATATGACAATGTTTTTCAATATACCCTGAGCAACAGGATGCTTGTCTTCCATTAGAACAGTAACAACAGCCTGCCAGTTGCAATCAACAGAAGAAACAGTCTTCTAAAGATAACCAACGAGTTGGAGAAATTTTGACACACTTTTTAGATGTTTGTTGAAAAAGATCTTGAACATCTTTCAGTCATCTTGTATTTGTAGGTGAGCATTCAAAATATGAATGAATTATCTTTTAAATGTCTTGATATTTGATCAAATAAGCATTTTCTGATGCTACTTGCCTAGCAGCTTATTCAAGTCTGTGTGCAACACAGTGCACAGATATTAAATGCGGATTTCGATTTTTGAATAGTGAAGCTACCCCAGCTCGAACACCAGTCATGACTGAAGGACCATCGGTACCTACAGCTGAACACAGCAACATCTATATTAATTTTCTGTAGAGTATCTATGACACATGTAAAAATATATCTGGCATCTGCAGCTTCCATCTGTACTAAGCAGGGGTCATTCCGGGTCTTTTTTCCTCAGGGTCCTATTTTTGTGACTCTTTTCTTATTTTGTGAACTTCTTCCAATTCCAAGTAGAATTGAATATTTTTAAAAAAATAAAAAATAAAATGGATATAGTTAGTTCCCTTAAAACAAAAAGTTGGCCAAAACTGAATAATTCCTGTTCACCAAACATCCGGGATAGTCATACCCTGGAACAATATTTTTAAAAAATGGTTTGATTAAAATTAAAAACATGAGGCTTTAAATCTTTTACTTTTAAATGATCAAATAAATAGATTTTATAACTGGTCATCAGGATGGTATATGCTTTCAAATTGAACGTCTGAAGTGGATATCCTTGAATTTCCGATAGTCTGGTAGAAGTACTGAATTCGGATTCTCAATTTTATCAACTCCAAGAGATAAACTCGAAGTTCCAGTTGGATCTGTTATTTCTTTAATATTTTCTTTAAAATAAGTAGAAATTTTATCACAGCCTTTAGCATCTGACTTTCGTATTTGTTAACATAATACGAAGAATTTCTAAAATTACCTCCTGTAGAAGGTCGTCTATGCTTCATATTTTTGGGAAAAAAATCTTACATCCAATAACAGGGTGTCTACCAAATTTCTGAAAGTCAATTTCCTGACTTTTGGGAGGTCCCGGCAAAAAAATTCCTGACCAATGCATTTTACTTTGGGAAATTGCACAATGCTCTTGTCTTTATATTTGCATATTTTGTACAACTTCTTGAAATCAATTTTAACTGAAGTATACAGGATTAAGCTTTCATCAATCGAGAAACAGAAGTAGTCACACTTTCGGATAGAATTAACTAATTGTTCTTGGAAACAATGACATATTTAGGGGAGGTCCAGGGGGTCAAGGACCCCCGCCCCCCCCCCCAAAAAAAAATTTTCATTTTTTTTACTAAAATGATAATGATATAGTCTTTTTGTGAAAAATTCAGCCTTTTTTACCATTTGGAACCCCCTCCTCAAATTGTTTTCCTGGATACGTCCCTGCTGGAAATACGGTCCTAAGCCATAAGTTACAAAGTAAGCTAACTTGTCTTTTACCCTCCCGTTGCAATTGATGAGCCCGCATTTTCCCCTCCTTATACAAACACATCACTTGATGCTTTCCCGGTCCGAAAAATACGTTGCAGTTGCTTTCGGTTTCCAGTCTGACAATTAGAGAGAAAGGGTTTTAAAAAAAAAGACACAAAAAAAAAAATTGATTATTTTGATGAATTTTCGGGACCTATCATCCAATTTCCCGGTTTTTTCCAGACTTTCGGACCCATTTTCCAATTTCCCGGCTTTTTCCAGACTTTCCGGAGCGGTAGACACCCTGAATAAACTAATGAATAAATAATGTAACAAACGTACAAAATAAAACAAGGTAAATCCAAAACAACATGTTGTTCTCAATGATTCAGCTCCTATTTTAGTGTCATTAACCACACCCACTGTTTGTATGACGTCACTAGTCAGCCAATCACCATTGACTTTAAACAAGGCATGCAGAGGAGGGCTTTCAGATAATGCTGTTTACCCCCCTGGCTTAGGGTCTCCAATCAACCCACCTCCTGTCATCATCATTAACGCTGTTTACATTTAGGCCAAGATATTCTTGGCTGAGGATCGGCGTTAGCTAAATGATAATAATTCCTAAACTCAATTGAAAAGTGCAATAGTTATTTTGTGAAAGGGTGGTTTTGGTCAAACTGAATTTTGTGATGGGTCCATTTTTCCAATATTGAATTTTGTGAAGGGTTCATTTTTAACTTGCTGAATTTTGTGAAGAGTCTGTTTTCGGACCTGATTTCGACCTGGACAGACCCCGGCTAAGCTTAAAAAATGTGTATAAATTTTAACATTATGGAGAAGCTTTAAATAAATAATTAAACTCTGCTCAACAGAAACATGTGTGCACTCATCAATGATGATGGAAAACCATCTTGCGTTATTGACTTTGTCAATTATTTTACTGTGAATAGTCATGGCAAGAGCCTTTTCCATTTCATGAATGCTATTATAACTTTCATAATTTGTGACAGAATTATCAAAGGCTGAAAAACTTGAGCAACCCAAATCTATGCCCAATTTTTTAAATTACTTAACTTCCTAATAGCTGTTTTCTTTTGCTTGAAGGTAAATGAATTTCATTGATGAAATAATATGCTCCTTAGCTCTTGAAACTGACACAGCAACTGACTTATCCCAAGCATGACTTTTTGTTAAGTACATGGCCTGTACAGCATGCTTGTGCTCAACACTCAGTTCATGTTTTTTGAGAGTATCCACCTTTGAAATGCAGTTTCCTGCAAAATTAACAAAAGGGGAAGCGATGAAATATACTATCTAAAACTTAACTATTTTAAGCATGATAAGTACTAAAAGTCATGGGGTGGATAATAATAATAATAATAATAAAATTCTGACGTCAATCTATTACATTAATATTTTTAAATAAATAAATAAAAAAGGACTGATGCAGCAGTTTAGCCGAAATCATGCACAAAAAGAAATTTAGGAATAAAAAATTAGAGAAATTTAGGGGGGGGGGAATAACATACGTGTTGTAGTTGATAGAATGTTACTCTTCTTGGCTGAAATGCACATGTTACATTTAAAAGTAGGGCACATTATCTACCCACTAGACCTCCAGCCATTTGTACAAGGAACACCACTTATGAACAAGATTATTCAATGGTGTATTGGAATTAGAAGTTTCCTTTTTTTTCTTGTTCTCAGGTATATTTTCTGGGGAATCATCATTTTTTCTTTTTATAAGCAAATATTTCTCCATGATGATCTTGAGTAACAAAAAGCAAAATAACCATAAACGTAAAGATGAAATTCAAACTTCAGAAAAAAAAAAGCCTTGCTCTGCACGTGTTATTATTTTACACCACACGTGCACCCACATATTCTAACAGGACTGATGGTGGTGACTGAGACGACGAATGGAAAGTTTTGACGGATTCAGGTCAGGAGTGCCTTGCTCCAGTTAGTGAGGTATATTTTTTAATCCAATGATATTCCTTTGAAGATCTATTTTTCCCTCCGTGAGATCCTGCCTCGTTCTCTCCTTTCCTTTCCCCTAATGCTTTTGCCACTAGCCTAACACAATCTATTATCCCCTCCCCATCTCTGCAACCACAGAATTCCCTCCCCCTCTGTAGTTCCTCCCGCCAGTGAGAATGGTTGAATCACACAGTAGCAGTTGGTTTATCTATGCATTCTTGTCTATGCTCATTGGCCAATGGCCACTGACATATTTTCTTAATTTTGACCTCTAATCATCTGTTAAAAGTTTGGTAAATGGGAAGTCTAGAAGTGTCAATAAAGGAGAAAGACTGAAGTTGAATAACTCAGTGTTACACTTGCACAGTTTGTGTAAAATATTGTTTGAAGATATTTCATTTTTCTAACTAAAATTTTTACATACAGTAGATAAAAATTATTTTTTCATTCTTTTAAATATGTAGCTCCTTATAAAATGCATGGTATGAAAAGTAATTACTGGTCATAAAAAAAAAAATTATAATTGGAAGTATAAAGCATTGGAAGTAAAAATTATAAATTGGAAGGCATGACACAATGCTCCTCTGATCAAACACTTGCTTATAAAATACCAAGAAAAAATCCTAAGATTAAAAGGGAAAAAAATCTATCATACTCACTGTGAACATTTCCACTATAAACAAATAGGAAACTTATTCCGAAGTATCGATAATGAACTGATCCTGGCTGTGCTTCTGCCAAACAGTAAATATCAAAAACTGCTAGAATGATCATGAAAATGCTCTGGACCTAAGAGAAAACAAATTTTCAGAAACATTTCAGATTTGTATTTATTCAATTACATTACAGCCTGGGAATGTCTAAGGGGTTGGGAAGAGGGAGGTATTCTAGGCCCCGGTTTCAAAGGGTCTCCTACTCAAAGAGAGAGGTAGCTAATTTTTCTTTCAACTGTTAAACTTATATCTTTAAGGAAGTAAGACTTCTTTTCATAACTTACATAAAATATATCAGCTAAATGTCATTGCTATTCACAATTTTCTAAATCAAATGACTACTGAGAAAGTTAGTAAAGAATTTTGTACTAGACATGACAAAATATACTAGTTTAAACTCTAAACTTTCTTCTGTTAGTCTTACATGAAAATATTTCGTTTGTCCAAGTATGAGAAGGAAAATTTAGCACCATAGAGTAGATAGCCCCCTCCTTAATTTATTGTGATAACACTCATGCTTATAAATTAATACCTTAGATACATCTGATGACTGCATTACGTCATGAACTTGCTTTGCTACAGTAACAGATGGCGAATATGTTGATTCATACACTCACTTTGTCTAAGTAACTAGCAAAAGCTCATTCTAGGGGGAAAAAGATCATGTTGCAAAGATTAAAAAAAGGGAATTATTATTTTCAAAAGGCAGTGTATTTCTTAAAAAGGGCACTAAACATCCTTATAAAAAGCACTTCTAATTTGTAAAAAATGAACTTTTTACAAAACTGAGTAAACAGTTAATAAATTAATAAACAATCTTTATCAATACAGTCAAACCTCACTATAACAAACTTCTATAGTAGAAACGCACCTAACCTGACAGTATTGCCAAAGGTAGAATAAAGTGTGAATCAGCAAAAAGATGTAGTTTGCACATTTTTGCGAATTTTAAGACATTAGTTTTTAATTTTTTGTCTAAAATCCTTCAAATGATACTCAGTTTAACAAGCTACTGTTTGTATGAGTACTTAGAATAGAAACATTTTCAATTTTAAGGAGTTAACAATAAACCACTCATTCATTGTCATTGAACAAATTCCATCAATTAGAACTTTCACACTCAAAAATTTTCTACATTTTTTTATTGTCAACTGAAAATTAATACTTTAGTTAAAAAACAAAAATTTTTCTTAAAAAATTTAGACAAAATTTGAACATTAATTAGAAAATGTGTGCTGAAGATTTTTTGAACATTTCTTTGAATCACTGACTACAAATTAAATAAGAAACATACTAC